>JAPFFP010085168.1:0-21733 GCA_026153255.1 Solanum medicagineum | reverse complement strand
AATTTAGCGTCACTTGCCCTTTTCATGTCATGTTTCCTTTAAATTGAGCCAATATTGTAAAGTGTGGGGTGTTACAATAGAACCTGTTGTTCCTTGGGGAAACACCTTGTTAAGCTCTTTGTTGGCCATGTCCACCTCATACCACCTAACCCTGACCCTTCCAAGGATCCCTGGGGCAATCAACGACTTTTGGCTCTTATCACCACACCCAAAGCAAACACCCATATTCTTCCAACATTCGCCCATGTGGGGCTTCCCACACTTATCACACAGAGGGTATCCTTGCCCACCACCAACTACTGCCCTAAGAGGAGGCACCCTAGCATTAGCAACCTAAGCACCTAAAACTTGCCCCTGTTAGAAGCTACCAAAACCACCACCCTAAGAGCCGGAGAACCCACCCTCAAAACGGGCCCTCTTAGGATCATGCACTCTCTTCTCCTTGAGTTTCTCTCCCTCAATTTGTTTAGAATAAACCATAAGCCTAGAGATGTGCATATCCCGCTTAAGCATGGATGTACGACATTCTTGTACAAGCAAGTCAGAAACACCATAGACGAACTTGTGCATTCTTGCACGAGGATCATCCACAAGTGTCAGAGCATACTTGGAGAGCTTAGTAAACTTGAGGGCATAATCTCTCACACTCATGTTACCATGCCTTAGGTTAATAAACTCAGTCATCTTGGCTTCCCTAAGCTCAAGTGGAAAGAAATGATCTAGAAAAGCAAGATCGAACTCATCCCAATTAACAGCATCACCATAAACCCTCTCCATAGACCACTGAGTATACCATACCTGTGCTACATCCTTCAACTGATAGGCAACTAGTTCAACTCTCTCCTCAGATGTAACACTCATGTGACTCAACACCTTGGTGAGCTCATCAGTGAAATCCTGAGCATCCTTATCAGCTTTAGACCCAAAGAACTCCGGAGGGTCCATCAGGGTGAAATCCCTCATGCTAGAAGCCAGAGTAGAATCCCAAGGAAGGCCGGCCTGTCTAGTCTGAGTAGTCAACACCTGGGTAAGCATGGCAAAGGCCATCCAAAACTCACCATTAGAGATAGGCACATCCATAGGCCCGTGTGGGGCTTGACACTCATAAGCCGGGTATGCCACTATGCACACACATGCAATAGAGTAAGGGTACCATCAAGATCAAGAAGCTAACTAACTATTCACAGCATGACGTAAGACATGAAGAAGTGAGACTATTCCTAGAACATCGTCGTAGCCTCCCACTTATAGGCATGGTGCACTTCACACCCATAAATAGGACTCTACTTGACACGATAGGTTGGACTCCAAGGATGATTTACAAACCTAGGGCTCTGATACCATCTTTGTCACGACCCGGGACGAGGGCCTAGATATGACACGGTGAATGGGAACTCGAGAGTCCCCAAACAAGCCTCAAGATACCAAAACTCGCATCATCGGTTCGAAAGCGCATTCAACAATCAACATATAGTTCTGAGGGATGGGAAAGTAGGACTCATGCTATGGGGCTATCATAGGGAAAGGGATTGACATGAGTTCACATAGCACATAACATGTAAACACTAAGGGGCGGGTACGTTCGACTCACGCTATAGGGGAAGTTTGGGACTTAGGATCTTTCCATCCAATGTATAACCAAACCATAAGTCACATAACCAACTCACATGAATTAAGAGAGTCATACATGAACATGGGAGAAATATGCTTATTTAAAACATGCATTAAGAACCCACACATAATCATTTAAAACCTTAATCATTTGGCTCATTGCCATCAACTTCAAACTCATGAAAATACTTGAAAAACATTATGTGATGATATTAAAGGAAAAATACTTCATAATACTTCATGAAATCATCATTTAAATTTTAGCATGTATGGTAGTATTTAAACAAATTTAAAGAAAACGTAAAAAACTTTAATGAAGGACTTTGTGACTGAAAGAAACCCACAAATCAACTCACATATACAAATCAACTCACATACCTTAGTTGGATTCTAAGAAGAAGGAATTTGCAACCTTTGGGAAGAATCTTGAAACTCTAGCCTTTTATCTCACCTTCTAGAGAGAATAATTGCCTTAGAGATTTTTAATATATGGGAGAATGAAAGGAATGGACAATTCTTAGGGGTTTTAGGTCTGATTAGGGGCTTAGGGAGTCATAAAAACAAATAGTTTAACTCCAGGATTTGCAAAAAGGATGAAAATACCCCTCAATAAATTTGTTAGACACAAACCTCGAGACCCTGATTATGGGTCATGGACTGAACCACGAGTCGTAGTTCATGTCGTTCTGTTTTCCTTTTACAACTTTCAGAGTTTGGTTACTGACCCACCAAAGCAGGATACCGAACTACGGACTGTAAATTGATCCACGAGTCATGGATTACCTCGTGGAGACATTCCACACTTGGTCAAATTTCCATTTCCTAGGGCCACATTCACGAACTCAAACCATGGACCGTAAAATGATCAATTGGCCGTCCTGTTGGTCATGGTTCCCCTTTCAAAAACTCTAAATTTCCTTCATCTTCTAGAACCCATACTACAACTCATTCTATGGTCCATGTTTTCTTCCACGGGCCATAAATGGTCTTCGTGGTTCCTTTGACATTTAGCAAAAATTCCAACTTCTGAAGCCCATACTCAGGAGGCTGGTCTACAGCTCGTGGATTGAACCACGGGCCGTGACAGGCTCGTGAAATGGGTCATAAACTTTTTAGTCTAAATTTTTCTGCACTTTTTAGACTCCTAACTTGAGGGTCCTTACAATATCTACCCCTTGAGAGCATTCATCCTCGAGTGTACTTAAACGTAAGCTCTGAAGAGTTAAACACTATCTAACAACCTAGAATGCATGCAAAAATGCAGTCTAAGCATCTTCTCATGAAGTTTTCAAAATCCATACTTACAATACGTCTCAAAATAGTCTATAAACATGTAAATAGGTGTATGTATCATGTAAAAACTAAAATCCAAGAAATTGGAGGTTTTGGGAATAAATGACTTGATACTTTAGGCTTGAGTAGACTGGAAATGATATGGGTAATGCCTCGTCATATCCTCTTCCGCTTTCCATGTTGCACCTTCAACTTGATGGTTTCTCCAAAGAACCTTAACGGATGCAGCTTCCTTATTCCTTAGCCTCTTAACTTGTCGGTCTAGGATTTTTACTGGAACCTTTTCATAACTCAAATTTTCCTCAATGTTCATTTATTCCAATGGGACTTTAGAGTTCGCATCAACCCATGAACTTCCTCAACATTGATTCATGAAAAATTGGATGAATCAAATTCATTTCCATAGGTAACTCCAACTCATATACTTTGCGAACTCTTCTCACCACCTTGTAAGGCCCTACATAATCAGGGCTTAATTTCCCCTTTTTGTCAATATTGAATCACAACTTTCATGGAAAATACCTTTAAATAGACCTAATCACCAATATTAACCTCAAGGTCCCTTCTACTCTCATCAGAGTAGGACTTTTGTAGACTTTGAGCCATTTTCAATTTCTCTCTTATGGTCTCACCTTTTCCATGGCATAACTTCAGCCTTAGCAAGGCCATCTGACCAACTTCAAACCACCTAACAGGTGATCTACACCATCAACCGTAGAGAGCTTCAAATAGTGCCATCTCAATGCTTGAACGGAAACTATTATTATAGGAAAACTCAATGAGAGGTAAGTGATCATCCCAACTCCCCTTGAACTCAAGTACGCAAGCTCTCAATACTTCCTTCAAAGTTTGAATTGTTCTTTTGGATTGCCCATCATTTTGAGGATGGAAGGCGATACTAATCACGCTCAAACAATACTTGTCACTTGGAGGATAAAGTGATCATCAATAGTAAAAAAAACTACCCGAGGATAGGGTCGAATCCCAAGGGAATACGGGGCTTTGCCACATTGATTCACCAACAATCAATTCAAATATCAAATAACTCAACTCTCAAGGGTGGGGGGGGGGAGAGGGGGAGTTTGCATTAATTGATATAAAATTAAACTAAAGTAAGATAACAGAGAGAATCAAATTGGAGAGCAACTTGGGAAATTGTGTTTCCCATGATTCACTAACTTAAACACCTTAGATAACACAACCTCAATTGGGATATTGCATGCAGGATGATAATTTAGGTTTTTTTGGCCCTCTTCTAAAGGTGAAGGTCGAATTTCACTATGGCGCTTGGCCGGCTACCATAGTGTGCCAAACTGGCCATTGCCCATTGTCCCAGTCAACCTCTCCTTGGACGGGTTTGGTTGATTAGACGAGAAGAAATTGATCGAATTTCGTCATCCATTTTCTTTTCCTATTCATCACTACCTTGGTCAGGATCGTGACACTAGGTGGGGTTCTGTTGGCCACCATTAAACAACATGCAAAATGAAGGAAAATAGACACATATGCAAATACCCAACTCAAGAAGTGCAAACAATCCGGGTTTTCTAAGTTAGCTACTCATGGTTCCACAACCCCAAGTTGTGGGTTTAGCCACTCATGGCTTGGGAAAACAACTCAACAATGAATAAAGAAGACATGGTGGATTTCTTACCTAAGAAAATTGAAGAACAATGAAACCTACTTTGCAATTAGAATCACAAGCTTGAATGATAAAATTAATCCACAAGTGAATCCAATCTCCAAATTTGAGTCACCAACGATAAACCCTAAAATTGTACTCTAAAACCTCTCTAAAATCTGTGTACAATGTTGAATAATGAATTAAAGCTGCTCCTAAAACCCTAAATATACTATTTATAGTATTTACAAAAAGGTCCTTTAAATAATTAGAAAATCTGGTCGGCGTCTGCTACGACATGCAGTTACGAGTCGTAGGGTGCCCTACGAGTCATAGTCGGGTTTTCGTGGTCAGCACTTGACATTTTGGACTTT
This sequence comes from Solanum medicagineum, assembly GCA_026153255.1. Classification (NCBI taxonomy): domain Eukaryota; kingdom Viridiplantae; phylum Streptophyta; class Magnoliopsida; order Solanales; family Solanaceae; genus Solanum; species Solanum medicagineum. Next base: position 16,834 of record JAPFFP010085168.1, on the reverse strand, counting down.
ACTACTATGATACACCTCTATGAGTCGTAGTCTAGTCTACGACTCATAGTGCCTTCTTGTAGTATACTCTTGCATTTGTTGGTCTAATTTTGATCAACACTGTCGATTGCTTTGAGGCCTTCCTTTACGAGTCGTAGAAGGGACTACTACTCATACCTTGAGCTCATATGGATGAAGTTCAAATTTTTAGATTTTATTTTTGAACACTATTAGTTGATACGAGACTGCCTCTATGACTCGTAGTTTGAGCTACGACTCGTAGTGGGGTCCGTAGGTCCTGAAAATCAGCAAAATCTGCAACTTTTCCCAAAATCAAGCCAACTTGTATTTTCTACAAAAACCCAACACAAAAACACATAAAAACCATAAAAGTCACATTAAGAACACAAAAATCCCAGGTTTTAGGCATCCAATATGCTGTATTTTGACAACACATCAACACCCTCAACTTAGAATTGTTGCTTGTCCTCAAGCGACTACTCAATCTATACAGATAGTAAAGTAACACATTGGATTTAACCTAATGGCATATACCATACTCAAATTCAACTCCAGTATCCATAACAACTTTTTGAAAACAAGATCATGTAGCTAATAAGCAAATCACAACATATTGATACATTTGACAATCCAACTATGACAAGTTAAGGAATATCAACAATTCACACGCACTGAACAAGTCAAATGCTAACCATGCAGTGCAAATGACCTCACAGAAAAGAAGTCCCTTTTAACACTCGATAATCCTTTCAAAAGTTGATCATGGGACTATGCAAGCATACTTACTATCACAAATGAGATTCATGCATGATGACCAATACCATAGGCTTGCCCATATACTCATAACTCGGACTGTTGACTAATTGAGCTAGGATCACTTTAGGACATTATATGCTTGTAACTTAGGCTCATGGGGCTTTGGTATGGCAATTTGGACAACTAGAGACTAAGGGCCAACCTTGAATCACGCTTTTCAACACTTTCACCTCACCAACTCAATCATTCTCAACTTATTCTCCCTTTTTATTTATTTTCAAGGTTGAAAGGTATTTTCTATTCATATTTCAGCTTGTGCCTTATTTTCAAACTCATTTTGCTCTTTCAACTTGATCTAAGACATCTTTTCCTCTTTTTGTTTTACCCAGTACATGACTTTTTACTCTTTCTTTTATTCCCAACTTACCACCTCATTTTTGCTATTATACCACAACATAGGTCACCCTCAACTTAGGATTTTAACTGTGATGAAGTACACAATATCCAATCCCCAAACCAGGGCCTAGCCACCCTCAACTTAGGCTTTTTGCCTAAGTCAAGGTTGACAATATTCAAAGATAGACCAGGGCCAATATCAACGTATTTCACTAAATAAGGCCAGGCTAATCAAGTGTTGAGAAAGAAGTGGTGCATGTAAGGCTCAAATATTTGGAACAAGGGATGAATTCTTTCATTTGGTTGGTCATTTAGGCAAAAGTGGACTAAATCAAAGAACGAGGGCGTACGATCCTTTCCTAATCCATATAATCTCCAGTCCAACTTAAAGTAACAGGGCAAGTTCAGAATCAGTACAATGCATGAATACAACAAAATTAGCTTACACGCACATAACATTGCATACATAGCCAACAAAGACTCCCAAATTATGCTTCAAGTATCAACTTGCCTTTACTTAATTAGAACAAACATTTCCAAAACATTCAAACATGCATGATTGCAACATAACTACTAATCAACAAAATTTTTATGGATACCAATTTTTCAAAATATTTCATAAATCAACAAAACAAGATACATGCCAACAATTTAACTACCATATATTACCAATATTAACCAAAACATTCTACACATGCCCATAGAAAATAAAATATCTACGAGGCAAAAGAACACAGGCAAGAAAACCTCGGGATCAAAAATTGGGGTAGCTATGGACTAAAAGCTACTCAGACCTCACCCTAGTCCATAGCCACCCAACCTCACCAAACAGAATGTACTTGTCCTCAATGTACAATACAAAACCAAAATAAGCATAAGGAGTTATACCTTGGGTTTCCTCCCAAGCATCGCCTGATTTATTGTCACGGCACGATGTAGAGGGTCTAATTGTTCATAACTCTTCAAATTCCACTCTTCCACTATCTTGATCTCCTCCGTGTCATCTATGTAAAGTTTGACACTTTAACCATTAACTTTGAAAGTTCCTCTATCTCATCTCTCCAAGTCAATGGCACCATGACTAAAGACTATGCTACTCGAAAGGGACCCATCGATTTAGATATTAAGCTTTTCAGGGAACAATCTCAATCTTGAGTTATAGAGCAACACCAAGTCCCCTAGGGAAAATTGACGGTTCTCTTTGCGACAGTCATGTTGAAATTTCATCCGTTGTTTATATAACATTGAGCTCTCATATTCCTTTAACCGAAATTCATTGACCTCATTAAGTTGACTCATACTAGATTGCGCAGAATCATGCCAATCAAGATTCAACTTCTTTAATGCCCACATGGCTTTATGTTCAAGCTCTACAGGCAAATGGCATGCTTTTCCAAAGACAAGTTGGTAGAAGACATACTAATGGAAGTCTTAAATACAGTCCAGTACACCCATAGTGTGTCATCAAGCTTTCTTGACCAATCTGTATGGTTCGAATTTACCATTTTGGATAAGGTATGCTTGTTTCCTTGTTAGACACCTCTATCTTCCGGCTCGGTTGAGGGTGATAAGGTGTCGCCACCGTATGTTTCACTCCATATTTTTCAAGAAGGGATTTCAAGAGCCTATTGCCAAAGTGAGAACCTCCATCGCTGATGATAGCCCGACGATGCCAGGTCTAGAGAAAATGTTCCTTTTGAGGAATGTTGTGACACTTTTACCTTCATTATTTGGCAAAGCCACAACCTCCACCCACTTGGATATATAATCCACAACAACCAAGATATATTTGTTCCCATGTGAACTAATAAATGGTCCCATGAAATCTATCCCCCAAACATCAAACAACTCAATCACCAAAATAAGATTTAGAAGGAACTCATGTTTGCGTGTGACTCCACCTTCTCTTTGACACCTATCACAAGCTTTGGCATAGTCATGAGCATCTTGGTAAATTGTGGGCCAATAATACCCACATTGACAAAATCTTATGGGCTGTTCGAATCCCACTGTGATGACCACCCACCCGTGATGAGTGACATGCTTCAAGTATGCTCATCATTTCTTCCTCAGGTGCACAACGATGGATAATCCCAACAGCACATACACGAAATAAATATGGGTCATCCCAAAAGAACTTCGTCATATCATGCATAAATTTCCGTCTTTGATGCGTGTTTAAATCAAAAGGTACAATGTCACTGACCAAATAATTTGCGTAATCTGTAAACCAAGGTATGAGGTCATGGGATGCTGCTAACACTCTTTCACCAGGAAAAGAGTCATTTATCTCCAAACCATCATCAAATTGCATCATTTCCCCATCTTCTAATCTGGATAGATGACCTGCAACTTGATTTTTTGACATTTTCTGTCAATAACATTGAAGTTGAACTCTTATAACAGAAGCACCCACCTTATCAACCTCGGCTTCATATCCTTTTTGGCCATTAAATACTTCAGCGCTGAATGATCTGTATACAATTTCACTTTGGCTCCCAATAAATATGAACAATTTTTTTGAATGTGAAGACCAATGCAAGCAACTCTTCTCTGTGACAGTGTAATTCTTTTGAGCCGTGTTCAGAGCTTTACTGGCGTAATATATAGGATGTTGGACTTTCTCTTTGCACTATCCCAATACCATAAATAGAGCAACCCCACTTGCATCACAAATGATTTCAAACGGCTTGGACCAATCTGGAGCTATAATGGCTGGTGCTGAGATTAATCTCCTTTTCAACTCTTCAAAGGTTTGCATGCATGCATCGTCAAACACGAACTTGGCATCTTTCTCTAATAATTTGCACAATGGATGTGGAATTTTAGAGAAGTTTTTTTTGAACCTCCTATAGAATCCTATATGCCCTAAGAAACTCCTAACACCCTTAATTGACATGGGTGGTGGAAGTTTCTCAATCACCTCAACCTTAGTCCTGTCAACCTCAATGCTTCTACTGGATATTCTATGGCCCAATACAATACCCTCTTTAACCATGAAATGACATTTCTCACAATTCAGCACGAAGTGACTTTCTACACATCTTTGTAAAGCATCATACAGATGTGCCAAACAATCCTCAAATGAGTGTCCAACCATGCTGAAATCATCCATGAAGACCTTAATAGTGCTCTCCACCATATCCAAGAAAATGGACATCATGCACCTCTACGAGTCGTTGTCTAGTCTACAACTCGTAGTACCTTCGTGTAGTCCACTCTTGTATTTGTTGGTCCAATTTTGATCGACACTATCGGTTGCTACGAGGCCTTCCTTTACGAGTCGTAAAAGGGACTATGACTCGTACCATGAGCTCATATGACTGAACTTCCAATTTTCAGATTTTGTTTTCGAACACTATTAGTTGATATGAGACTGCCTCTACGACTCATAGCTTGGGCTACGACTCATGATGGGGTTCGTAGGTCTTGAAAATCAGCAAAATCTATAACTTTTCTCAAAACCAAGCCAATACTGCAAAAAAAAAAAAACACAAAAACACATAAAAACCATAAAGACACATTAAGAACACACAAAATCTCAGGTTTTAGGCATCAAATATGCTATATTCTGACAACACATCAGGTACTCAATTTCACTTTAGTACCAAGACCCCTTTGAAAAGATCTCCAAAAGTGAGAGGTAAATTAGGCGCCACGATCTAATATGGTGGAAAATGGAATCCTATGCAACCTCACTAATTCCTAGATATATAATTGAGTATAGTCATTGCACTAAATGTTGTTTTGGCTTGTAAGAAGTGAGCGAACTTCATCATTCTATCCGCTAGCACCCATATGGAGTCAACGTGCATCTTGGTCTTAGGCAATCCAACTAAGAATTCCATATTGATCTCTTCCTACTTCCAAGTAGGAATATCAATGTCTTGATCTAGGCCTCCTGGTCTTTGATGTTCGACCTTGATTTGTTGGCAATTAGAGCATCCGAACACAAACTTGGCGATATCCTTTTTCATTCTGTTCCACCAATGGACTCTCTAAAATCTATATACATCTTTGTGGAATAGGGATGGATATAATGGGTAGAGTTGTGAGCTTTTTGCAATATCAGCCCCTTTAGCTCACTATCGTTCGGCACACAGAACCTCCCTTGATAACGGAGAACCCCATTTCCCTTTGTGAGAAGACTTCTACTTTTCCTTTTTTCACCAAAGCTTTCAATTCCACCAAGGCGGAGTCAAGGTCTTATGTGGACTTAACATCCTCGATCATGAAGACTCAGACCTATGTAGCATAATCACACTACCATTACTCGATTCATTCAACTTTACCCTGAATCTAGCCAACCTATGGACCTCTTTGGCTAACTACCTTCTTCCATCACCTTCTATGTGAGACACACTACCCGTGGAAGCTTTACTAAGTGCGTCGACTACCACATTGGGTTTTCCCGGGTGATACTTGACACTCATATCATAATTCTTGAGGAACACTAACCACCTCCGTTGTCTTAGGTTGAGATCTCTTTGAGTGAACACATGTCTAAGGCTCTTGTGATTGGTGAAGACATCCACATGGAGCCCATAAAAGTAGTGATGCCAAATTTTGAATTCAAATACCATGACTGCAAGATGAAGATCATGTGTTGGGTAGTTCCTCTCATACACCTTCAATTGCCTTGACGCATAGTCAATCACCTTACAATGTTGCATCAACACAAGACCCCAACCAATTCTTGAGGCATCACCAATAGACCACAAACCCATCTTTGCTTTGTACTTCACAAAAAATTGCAGCATCTACAACATAACCCAAAATCATGCCAAATCCTATAATCTTGAAAAATAAACATAAAAACACATCAAACCCACTAACATCGCTTTGAGAACACACAAAATTCTAAGTTTTAAGCATCAAAAGTGTTGTAGTTTGACATCACATCAACATACTTAACTTAAAAGTATTGTTTATCCTCAAGCGATAAACTCAATCTACACAAGCAATATAGTAACACACAGACTTCAATCTAATGGCACACATTGCCTCCAAATCAAGCATAGATAGCCATACTAACTCATCAATGCATATCAAATAGCCATCAAACAAACCTTTGCAAATCCATACATGTGACAGTGCAACTATGGCAAGCAAGGTAACCACAAATAAGCAACAATAACTAAAATAACCTAAAATCAACAGTGTAATGCAAATGTTCTCATAAAATGAAGTCCTATATCCCACTCATGATAGTATTTTAGATTCAATGCTTGGAACTGAACAAAAATCACTTACACTCACAATAGATATTCAAGCACCGTGCTCAATACCATATGCCTTCCCCTGTACTCACAACTATGACCATCGACTACTTGGACTAGTATTACTATAGGAATTTCTTGGCTTGTAATGTAGGCTTAGGGGGCTTTGGTATGATTTTTGGAAACATAGTGACCAATGAACCTCCTTGACACTACATTATTCTACACTTTTTCCCTACCAACATTGTTGGTTTTCAAATCATTCTCCCTTTTCCTATTTCAAACTTTTCTGGGTTCCTTACTCTCATTTTTAGCTCATTGCCTTCTATTTTCACATTCTTTTTCTTTTTAACTCATTCTTTAGGCATCTATCAATTTTTCTTGCACCCATAGAACATTTTTCTCTTTTTTCCTCTATCACTAGCTTCCACCTCATTTAGTGTGATTACCTTTACACCAGCCACCCTCAACATAGGCATTTGGCCTGAGTCTAGATGCACAATATCCAACCTATAAACCAGGGCCACTTTTGGTAGCCATTGTCAACTTAAACGTTTTGCCTCAGTCAAGGTAAACAATATTCAAGAAATGACCGGGACTAATTTCAGGATTTCATATTCAACAAGGCTAGGTTACTTAGGTTCTTATAAAGAAAAGGGTACATGTAAAGTTCAAACATTGGGATCAAGGACATTAAATATTTGGTTGGTCATTTAGGCTAAGTGGACTAATATGAACAATGGCCTTTGATCTTTTCCTGACTAACTAATCTACAGTCTAAGTTAGAGTAATAGGAGAAGTTCTAAATTGAAGCACCATATAAAAATTTAGCAAAGAAAGATCACACACACATGGTACTGATTACACTATCGACATAGACTCTCAAATCATGCTTTTCATCACTATTAAACCTCAATTAGCAGAACAAGCACTGTCAAGAATTACTATCATATGGTTTTTATCAATACTACCTAACAAAATTTTGATGGGTATCATTTTTCACACAAAAACTAACATATGGCATAGACTTCAGTACTACATGCTACTAATCTACATACACATCCTAAACGTGCCAGTTCAATAGAAAATAAATTTTCTTAGGGAAAGAGCACTGGCAAGACAACCCCTCAGACTCAAAATATGGGATAATTATTAGTCATAGTTACTTAGACTTCATAGAGGCCTATAACTACACACACCCCATCGAAAAGAGTTTGCATTATCCTCAATGCACAAATTATGACAATATTAAAGCACAGGGGTCAAAAGAAACATACCTGGGTGCCTAAGCGTGGATCTCTGGCTGGTGGTATCCTCAGTACTAGCAGCATGTCCGGAGGGTCCAACAACCCTTATCCTCTTTATCTCGTGTGCCTACCGAGCCTTCTCATTCTGCATGGAGCGCAACCTAGTAAGCTCAAACTGCTCATCCTTTGTCATCCCCACCTTTTGCCTTGTGGTATCCATATCATCACTACGAGGCCGATTCTCGAGAGAGAGGAGTGGTGTGTCATAGGGGCAAAATAGATCAACAATCGCATTAGCGGGATCCGACTGAGGGAGTACAAACGTTGGTGATGTTGTTTCCCTCATCTCGAAATGGATCTGCTGGATCTCCACCCAAATAGATATCATGTTAGCAGGCTGGGCTGAACTGAGACTCCGCTCTACTCGCCTCTCAAAATGCATCTATGTGGTTGTGTACTGGTGCAAGTCTATCCCGAATGGTAGCCATACAGTGTGTTTGCATATATGTCTCAGCCTCTGAGATGACTAAGCAAACCCAAGATTGAATCTGTTGTAGCAACAAAGTCAAATAGGACTCAGTGTGTCCCTACCTCTACGCCAGGGCCTGAATAGATGTCGCTGACATGTATATCATGCCAGCGGGTGCTGTCTGTGTGGGCATGACCTCTAGTGCAGTAGTGGTATTAGTGGGCCCCCTCTCGATATCAGCCTCAGTCTATGGGGAATCCTTAGTAGTGGGAGAAGTAGTGGTGGAAGATGTTTGAGGCTCAAATGGTGGCGTTGCGGCGAACATCTCTAGCATCTCGATTGGAGGGTGTGGTGCTCGCCGAAGGGCCACCAGATTCTCAAGAGCTTTATCAGAATAGCATCCGATGTCCTTTGAACCTCGATAAGAGAGTCCAAGTAGTGAAGAATCTCCAACTTCGCCACTGTACTAAGGCTATATATCAAGTATGGGAAAGGGATGGAGGTGGACTTTTTAAGGGCCGTCTAATGAATCTGCTTCATAATTATGCAGGCCTAATCTATGGCATAGCCAGCCAAGATACTAGCAACCAGTATCGTGCGGTCCTGTCATGACCCAAGCCTAGGACCTAGACGTAACACGGCGAATGAGAAGTCCGAAGACAACCCAAACAAGCCTCTTGATCATAACATGCATATATCCTTCGTGGTGGAAGTACAATGGACATAAACAAAATAATTTGATAAAAGGGAAATGGGACTAAGGGAAGTCTTTCATAACATAGCAACATAAGGATAGTCAAGCTTGAAAACATAAACACATAATATCTAACGTCACCTCTACATTTAGAATGGAGTCGAGGCCAAGACATTGCCCAGGCTCACCCTTATAATAACAAGTGTTCAACATAAAGAAAGAGTCTCAAGATAGCATGAAATGAGTAGATATTGTCCTCGGAGTTGAGTACTCACTAAACCTTGATACAAAGGATCGCACTAACCACGTAGAGGAAGATGATCAAATGGACCTACATGGTGATATTATGTAGGCATAAAGTATGTGTTAGTACATTTTAATGAAATAAGTATGCAGGATACAATGCAGCAAGACATAGGCCAATATCTTCAAAATGCATAATAATAGGCAATGGATAAGTATAATCTCAATATGGAATGCATGATCAATGCTTGAAGTAGAACATTCTTGTAAATTATTCAACTTATATAGTAGATAATACATGTGTGGGAGGAGACCTTAACCAACATAAATCAAGTAGCTACAACTTGGAATCCAAGGCATGACACCCCTTCGATCAGGTGGACGGGCAAGGCACTCCACGGCTAGGTGTGGTCTACTTGCCAAGGCAAACCAAGCATGATAACAGAACTAGATGGATAAACTAGTATAGCAAGGGTGATAATCATAATCCTATGGTGGCACATTGATTTGAATCTAAAGACTTTATATAAGGACCCCTTGAGTGGAGCCCCCATCTTAAGCCTCAATCGGTGCAAAGGCTAATCCCACAGAATACTTGAAATAATCATAACTTATGTAACTTGTGAAAAACATGACAACATGACATGAGTAGTCCTTGAATCATGCTTAACCTCTAATTATGAGCCTAACTTGAACATGATAGTAGACAATACATGAAACCTTACTTTAACTTGAAATGCTCACAAGAGGTAGAAATCGTGAAATAGGGCTCAACTTGTAACTAGTAAAATCATAGATAATTTCATGAATTTAATACATGCTTGAAAGCCCTTAGTCATTATGAAATCACTTGACTTGTAAAACATGTAAATAACTTGAGAATCATTATCATGTAATTTCATCAAACACTTTGTGGGCACAAGATACTTGTTCAAAATCTTGCAACTCAAGAGTATAACAAGTTGAGTAAATCAATTCAAAATCAATCCACCAGCATTGTTGTAAAACCCCAAATTTAGTGTCATAAAATCCATCTCAAAAATTCATCATAGTTCATAGCTTTCATAGCTCAAATCATGCATAGTCTCAATAGGCAAAGATCAACTCATAGTATAAGTTTAAAAATAGATATTCATGCATAATCAACAATACTTGATTAAACCCAACATAACTCACATTCATATTTTATAATAAGAGATACCCATAAGTAATACAACTTGAAATCATGCAATTTTCATAAAAAGGAAGATTGGGCTCCATGGGTGAAAGGACCCAATGGATGAAACCCACATATCTTAAACTTGGATTTTCTTGAGATGAACTTGAAGGAATTTGAAGCTCGAATTGAATTCTTGAGTCCCATAATTAAGCTTGAAATCCTTGAATTGGAATGAGATATTTGGTAAATTCTTGGAGAGATTTTAGAGAGGGTTTAGAGTGATATAGAGTTGAAAAATGGCTAAGTATGAGAGATTTCACATTTAAATGTGCATGAGGCTATGACCCCAATGCACTTGTCCAAAATAGAAAAACCAAGGGAAAACTGACACTGGTCCTCGTCCTTGGCGCAACGCGGACCTAATGCAAGGCAATATTTGTACTAGTCCGCGTCCCAGGCGCGTCGCGACCTGGGCGCAGACAAACACTGTTTGTTGAAAATTAGAAAAAATTAGTTTTCATTACGGGTCTTCTAAAATGCGGGTTATACCTATTGTCAACTCAATTTTGCACCCTAATCAAGAATATGAAGTTGGATTTTTGAAATCACATATAAATTTTGAGATATATGGAAATAACAATTATGGGGCTTTTCGAAGCACATGAGAGGCGTTTCAATATCTCCCCCTTGGGAACATTCATCCCTGAATATCAAAGAAACATGTATAAGAGAAGTAATCATGAAGATTTCAGCCTGACATGGATGCAACAAATGTACGTAAACATCATTTTCAAAAAGTCTCAACATGAATATCAAAAGTCACTGTAAACTTGTTACCATGGACATGAATGCATGCAAAAATATCATGAGGGCTGAATCTTAAGATTTCAAAGTATATAAGGGACTTAAATTATTACCTTCGGCTTGAGTAGAGTCGAAGAGATATAGGTATTGCTTATATACTTTCAAGCCGAAGGTAATAATTTAAGTCCAATCAAAGATGATTTAGAACTAGACATAACTATTACACCACCATTTTCAACTTCACCCAACCTAACTCCCAATCTAGCTAATCGGTGAATATCTCTAGCCACCTCTTTGCAACCATCATCAATATGAGCTAGACTACCCATGGACACTCTACTTAGAGCGTCAGCCACAACATTAGCTTTGCCGGGATGATAGTACACACTCATATCATACTCTTTAGGAGCTCTAACCACCTTCTTTGTCTCAAGTTAAGATCTTTTTGGGTGAATCCATATTGGAGACTCTTGGGGTCGGTAAACACATCAACGTGAACCTATACAATTAGTGAAGCAAAAATGTCAAAGCAAACACCACGGCCGCCAATTGAAGATCATGGGTGGAATAATTTATCTCATGCACCTTAAGTTGCCTGGAGGCATAACCTTACCGTTTTGCATCAAAACACGCCTCAAACCAATTCTTGAGGCATCACAATATACCAAAAACCCCTCCACCCCTTCCAGTAGAGCCAAGATGGGAGCGAAGACAAGCTTATCTTTCAAATTTTGGAAACTCTTTTCGCATTCATCGGTCCACATGAACTTTGCCTTGTTTTGGGTCATCTTTGTAATAGGAGAAGCAATAGAAGAAAAGCCATTCACAAACCTCCGATAGTAACCCGCTTAACCCAAGAAACTCCTAATATCCAACGGAGTCAAGGGTCTAGGCCAATTTTGTATCACTTCCATCCTCTTAGGATCCACCTTAATACCATCACCCGACACCACATGCCCAAAAAATGCAACCTCTTTCAACATGGTGTGTTGGATTCCGAGGACCATTATCAATCTAGTGCTTCGATACCCAGCTTCTTATGACCCAAGCCAAGGGCCTAGACGTGACACGGTGAATGAGAATTTCGAGGACATCCCAAATAAGCCTCTTAATCATAACATGCACACATCATCCTTGGTTGTGAAAGTAAAATAGACAGAAACAAGAATCATTTGACAAAAGGTAAATAGGACTAAGGGAAGTCTTTCATAACATATCAACATAAGAAGAGTCAAGCTTGAAAACATAATCACATAATATCCAACGAAAGCTCTACATTTAGAATGGAGCAGGGGCCAACACACTCCCTCGGCTCACCCTAATAATAACAAATGTTCAATATAATGAAAGAGTCTCAAGATAGCATGAAATGAGTAGATATTGTCCTCGGAGTTGAGGACTCACCAAAGATTGCTTCAAAGGATCGTACTAGCCACGTGGAGGAAGATGATCAAATGGAGCTCCGATCCCTACATGGTGATATCATGCAGGCATAAAGAATACATTAGTATATTTGAATGTACTAGGTATGCGCGTTGCAATGCAACACGACATAGGCCAATATAGTCAAAATGCATAATCATAGGCAATGGATAAGTATAATCTCAATATGGCATGCATGATCAATGCTTGAAGTAAAACATGCTTGTAAATCATTCAACTTGTATAGTACATAATACATGTGTGGGAAGAGACCTTAACCGACATAGACCAAGTAGCTACGACTTGGAATTCAAGGAATGACACCCCCTCGGTCAGTTGGATGGGCATGACCCCCCCGGCTAGGTGTGATCTACTTGCCAAGGCAAACCAAACACAATAACATGAACTAGATGGATCCACTGGTATAGAAAGGGTAATAATCATAATTCTATGGTGGCACATAGTTTAGAGACTAAAGACTTTATATAAGGACACCTTGAGTCGAGCCCCCATCTTCAGTTAATCGATGCTAAGTCTAATCCCAGGGAATACTTAAAATAATCATAACTCGTGAATCATGCTTGACCTCTAATTCTAAGCCTAACTTGACATGAGAGTAAATAATCATACATAAACCCTTGCTTTAATATGAATGGCTCATAAGAGGTAGAAATCGTGAAATAGGACTCAACTTGTAACTTGTAAAATCATAGATAATTTCATGAATTTAATACATGCTTGAAAGCGCTTAATCATCATAAAGTCACTTGACTTGTAAAATATGTAAATAACTTGAGAATCATTATCATATAATTTCATCAAACACTTCGTGGGCACATGATATTTGTTAAAAATCATACAACTCAAGAGTACAACAAGATGAGTAAATCAATTAAAAATCAACCCACTAACATTGTAGTAAAACCATCGCGGGGAGTACTTCCCTGACAGTGCTGGAAGCCACGAAAGTCTGTATGGAGCAATGGTGTCCTGGAGTCCGGGGACACTGTCTAGCCTTGAAGTAATAATCCATGGCTCCTCGAATATCAAACGGGCTAGTCGTCACCCCTCATCCTACTGTACATCATCCCGGTAGATCCTCTGCATTCCTCATACACACCACCGATTAGATAATGCATCCAAAAGTGGGGGTGGCACTTGGGGTGCTGAATATGACTCAAACTTTGACTCCTCTCTAGATCCAGTCTCGAATCCCTCTCTAGAGGGAGTCATCTATATCGAATTACTATCTCTGTCACCTCGCTCGTCAGACTAGGGAACGCGGACTACGATGGCCTAAGACTGGGGATGGCCTGAGTGTCTAGTAGTAGCCTGTATCTGTGGTCACTCGATGCGCACATCAGGCTAGACACCGAGGTTCTCTAGAGATCCACCGGCCTCAGAGCTGCACTGGGCGTCCTAGGGCTCATCTCTCAACCATCGCTACATGGTCTGTATCACTCTTCCTTGGTTTTGGGGCCATGGTACCTGAAATGTACATATTTAACTCTTGATTAGCCCTAAAAAGAATAAGAATGAAAATCAAGAATTTATTAGAAATGGGGATAGAAGAACCTACGAAGGCTCGTTTGCAGGCCTTAAGGAAAACTATGGGCTGTAAAATTGATGTCGCCGAAGCTACACCTTATTTTTAGGCTAAAAAATCACTGTCAAGATATATAACCTAACCGAGGTTAGAGTTGATCCCACAGGGAATATGGTAAAATTTAGAAAAATTCACGATAATTCGGGTTAATTAACCAACTTATCTCTCCGGGGTGGGGGGTGGGGTGGGGGGGTTTGAAACAACAATGAAAAATAACCCTAAACTAAAATAATTGTTAAATTAGTATGAAGATTAACTTGGATATAGTGTTCCCCGTGATTTCCTAACTTAGTATCACTAGATAACCAAATTCTTTTCCAGTGTGTAGCATGCAGAATAGTAAGTTAAGTTGACCAAACCCTTTGGCCCAGGCGAGAGGTGAGTTTCACTACATTATTTGGTCCATCCCCATAGTGTGACATTAGTAACCCTTACGTACTGTTCCAATACAGCCTCCTTGGCCCAGTTCGGTTGATTAGACGAGAAACATCAATCAAGTCCTGTTAATTAATCTCTTTTTCTATTCATTACTACCTTGATCTAGTCAGTAACACTAGGTAAGTTCCAACATTCGCCACCATTAGAAAGCATTCAATACGGAGAGAATTAATTAATATATGCATGCACACTTTTCAAGAATTACTTATTATTCGATTTTACCTTGTTAGATCTTCATGGTTCCCACAACCGTAGTTGTCGATTTTGCTACTCACGATCAGTGTAAATGTAAGACTCATGAATTTGAAATAGCATAATTGAGCATTTACACAAGAGAATTAAGCACAAGGAATTCCAACTCTTCACTAAGAATCACAAGATTGGAATTAAAAGAAGAAATAAAGTTTTACAAGTGTTTTTCTCAAGTTCTCTAATATACTATAACATTCCTCTCTTCTCTCCTCTGAAAAATAACCTAAAAAATCTATTTATAGTGTTTAAAATACAAAACCAAAATGGATTAGGACAACTGGGCCGACAGACTCTACGGGAGCATCTATAGGCTGTATAATGTTTTACTGCCCATAGTTGGGCTTTCATGGATTGCTTCTTCAAATGTTCGGCTGACTTTTATGATACCCTTCTATGTCCCGTACAAATTCTATGACCCGTAAAGGGTTTCATCTGATGACTTTTCAGCAACTCCCCACTTTCTGATCCTCAGGGCATGACATCAAGTCTACGACTCATTTGCATGTTCGTAGACTTAACTTCAGAAAATCATCCTTCAGTTGAATTTACATAAAACCATTTTTAGGGAACATAGAATTATCTACGGACCGTAAAAGGTCTCGTGAAACCTAGCTTCAGCAAATTCTGCACACTTTGCCCAAAAATTGTGCCAACCTTGTAATCCTGCAAAGCAAACATAAAAACACATCAAATCCACTAACATCACATTGAGAACACACAAAATTTTAAATTATAAGCATCAATAGTGTTGTAATTTGACGGCACATCAACACCCTCAACTTAAAATTGTTGCTTGTCCTCAAGTGACGAACTCAATCTACATAAGCAACATAGTAATACACAAACCTCTATCTAATGGCATACATCATATCAAAGTCAAGAACAGATACCCAGACCACATTAAAAACACATTAGAAAGCTACCCAACAAACCAATACAGATCAACATATGTAACGGTGCAAATATGACAAGTATGGTAGTTATCAACAAGCCACCATCACCGAGTTAGTCTAATGTCAACAATGCAATGCAAGTGCCCTCACAAAAAGAAGTCTCATACCTCACTTAAAATGATATTTTCAGATGTAATCTTGGGCTTATGCAAAAATCACTCACTCTTACAAAAGTCATTCAAATACCATGCTCAATACTATATGGTTGCCCCTATACTCATGACTATGACCTTTGACTCCTTGGACTAAGATCACTTTAGGACTTTATTGACTTGTAATATACGTTAAGGGGGCTTTTGTATGATGTTTTGGGAACATAATGACTAAAGACCCTCCTTGACAATGCATTTTTTCCTGCACTTTTGCCCTAGCAACACTGTTATTTTTCATCTCATTCTCCCTTTTTCCTATTTCAAGTTTTTCTGGGTGCCTTATTCTCATTTTTCAGCATTTTGCCTTATATATTCATATTATTTTTCCTTTTAGCTCATTGCTAGGCATCACTCATTTTCTTGCACGCATCACACATTTTTTCTCTTTTTCCATGTATCACTAGTTTTTTCCCTCATTTTGTGTTTAGCCTTACACTAGCCACCCTCATGATCTCTTCACCAGCGTCAGCTTTGGCAGTTGTTCCTGAGTGCCCATTGGAAAATCCCCTTGAATAAAACCCTAAATGATGATTGAGCATTAGGCTTTTGGCCTGAGTCGAGGTGCACAATATCCAACTTAGGAACCAGGGCCACTTTTGGTAGCCACCCTCAACTTAGCCTTTTTGCCTCAAGGTACACAATGTCCAATGAAGGACTAAGACCAATTTCAGGATTTCACATCTAATAAGGCTAGGTAACTTAGGTTTTTATAAAGAAAGGGTACATTTAATTAACAAACATTAGGATTAGAGTTGTTAATATGGGCTAGACCCGTTGGGTCGGCCTGGCCTAATCCGTGATTTAATAGTGCTGGGCTACAATTTTTGGAGCCCATTTAAAAAATGAGTTTTTTAGCCCGGTCTAAATAAGCCTTGCCGATTTCTGGAGTTTTTGCAATATGGATTGGGCTAGCCCGTTGTCACAACCCAACCCCGGGGCCATGACTCGTGCCGTCTAGGCACTTATCCCACTATCGAGTCACAAAACTTCCAATCTAAGCTTACGAAATTCTACCGAAATTTCG
>JAPFFP010085157.1:10337-21734 GCA_026153255.1 Solanum medicagineum | reverse complement strand
AAACCTGGGAGAAACAAAACCGTGTGCTGGTGCATGGGCGACCCATGGCTGGCAAAGCGGACAATATATGCACGTGTGGGTCCGGGCTGTTACAGTCTTTTCACCCCTGGAGCGCAACCTTCTCATTTTGTGGAAATTGCATGATTTCAAGTTGTATTACCTATGGCTATACCTTATTATGAATTTTTAAATAAACTATGTTGTGGTTTTATCAAGTATTGATTGATTATGCATGAATATCTATTTCAAGCTTATTCCATGAATTAATTTTTATCTACTGAGACTCTGAATGATTTGAGCTATGAAACTATGAACTATTATGAGATTTGAGATGGATTTCAAGATACCCTAAACGAGGGTTTTACTGGAATTTTGGTGGGTTAATTTACATTGAGTTGCTCATCTTGTTTTACTGTTGGATTGCATGTTTTTGAACAAGTATCATGAACCCACCATGTGTTTGATAAAATTATATAACAAGAATTCTGAAGTTGTTGATGATCTATTATATAATTTACAAGTCAAGTGATTTCATGATGATTAAGGGCTTTCAAGCATGTATTGAATTCATGGAAGTATCTATGATTTTACAAGTATCAAGTTGAGCCCTATTTCAAATTTTTTACCTCTTGTGAGCCAATCATGTAAAGAAAGGGATCATGTATGATTATTATCTACTCTCATATTTAAGTTAGGCTCACTAGTAGAGGTCAAACATGTTTATGAGTTACTCATGTCAAATTATCACGTCTCTTACAATTTGCTCATTATATTATTAAAGTATGATTATTTCTAGTATTCCGTAGGATTTGTCTTAGCACCTATTGAAGCTTAAGATGGGGACGGGCTCGACTCAAGGGGTCCTTATATAAAGTCCTTAGTCTCTAAACTATGCGCCACCATAGGATTATATATTTTACCCTTGCTATATTAGTGAATCAATCTAGTTCATGTTATCATGTTTCGTTTGCCTTGAAAAGTAGCCCACACTTCGCTAGAGGGTGTCATGTTTGGTCACCTAAACCGAAGGGGTTCCATGCCTTGGAATCCAAGTTGTAGCTGCTTAGTCTATATCAATTGAAGGTCTCTTCCCCTATATGCATTATATATTACGCAAGTTAAATGTTTCACATGTATGTTTTATTACAAGCATTGATCATGATGTAATATTGAGATTATATTCATTGCCTAGATGTATGCATTTTTAATATGATGGCTTATATCTCTGTTGCATTGCATTCCACATACTTAGTACATTTAAATGTACTAACGCATACTCTATGCCTACATGATATCACCATGTAGAACTCGGAGCTCCTTTTGATCATCCTTCTCTATGAGGCTAGTTTCGTTCTCGGAGAAAGCTTTGGTGAATCCTCAATTCCAAGGACAATATTTTTTTATTTCATGTTATATAAGACTCCTTCTTTGGTTGAATATATATTATTATGAAGGTGAACCCACGGAGTGTCTTGGCCCCCGCTCCATTCTAATGCAGAGGTGTTGTTGGATACTAAGTTTGTATATGCTTTCAAGCTTGACTCTTCTTATGTTTCTATATTTATGAATGATTTCCCTTAGTCCCACTTTCCTTCTTATACTTGACTCTTTGTTGATGCTTATTTCTATTTCTGCAACCAAGGATGTGTGCGTGTTACGATCAAGAGGCTTGTTTGGGTTGTCCTTGGATTTCTCATTCACCATGTCATGTTTAGGCCCTAGGTTTGGGTCGTGACAAGCTTTGTTTAGAACACTAGGTTGTTAATGGTTCTCGAAAATCCAACACACCGTGTCGATTAGAGTCTTAAAATGGTTGTGAAGAGCGCCACAACTATGAATAGGAGGCTGTGAGGCATTTTAGGAAATGTTTCACTTTTTCATGATCTATGTCATGCGGTATAGCTAAGTCCCCTAAGGCTTATTACTGATCCCTAACTATTATGTTTCAGAATATGCCTCCAATTATCCAGAATGGTGGACAGGGCGGTAACTATCTCTCACTTGGTGATCAGCTTCCCGATGGCGACATGTCAAATGCAGAGATTCGTAATGCTCTATGGGTATTGGCTAAGGTTGTAACCGCTCAACTCAATCAATAAGTGGGGTTCCCATGACACTTCAAAGGACAAGAAGAGGGAGAGAAAGGGAAAGAGAGACCGAGTTGAGGGTGTTTCATCTTCTACTAGACTACCGGTGCCCAAGTACAAAGAGGAAAGGATCCATTTTATCATTTGTCGAGGGTGTGGAAAGAAGCATCAAGGGATGTGTTTGGCAGGAATCGAGGGTTGTTTCAAGTGTGGTGGTGTTGCGTATAAGATAAGAGATTGCTCGGTGGCCTCAAAGGGAGGGAGAAGAAGGGCTCAATTTGAAACTAGTTTTCCATATGCTAATCCCGGTGGCAATGGTGGAGCGACCCATCCTAGGTGCCCAAAATGTGGGAGAAATCATAGTGACACATGTTGGAGGAATGCAGGTGCATGCTATTGGTGTGGAAAAGGATGGGCCACAATATTATTGATTGTCCTCATGCTTAAAACAAGGGTAGAGATGGTCGTACTCAAGGCCAAGGTAATGTGAGTCGAAGGGCGAAAGGTAGTACCTAGGCTATTGCTGTTAAAGTTTCTCCTATGTGCCACAACTGTGAAAGGTACTATCTGTGAGATTTTCTGGCCAGTTTGGGTGCATGTTTTGAGTGTGATGCAAAGGATCATAAGTCGAGACATTGCCCATGGGTTACTAAGAATTTTGAGGGTGGTCGTCGACGTTCTCAACCATACCCCTCTAGGGGTCACTAGACTTGGCGTGTTGCTTCACAAGTATTTTAAAGGTTTTAAATTTTGATATGTATGCATTGATAGATTTGGGGCGCCACTCTTTCTTTCATTACTTCTTTGTTGGCAATAAGCTTCATGTATGTCCTGAATTGTTATGTGAATCTTATGAAGTGTCTACCCCCGTTGGTGAGTCCATTGTTGCTAAAAGAGTCTATAGAAATTGTCCCATGTTCATATTGCGTAAAGTCTTGCCTTGTGATTTTGTTGAACTTGACATGATGGATTTTGATATCATTCTTGGGATAAACTAGTTACATAAATATCATGCTTCTATTGATTGTAGGACTCATAAAGTTAGATTCCACTTCCCTAACGATCCCGTCCTTGAGTGGGAAAGTCGTATTGTGGTAGTCAAGGGCAGGTTCGATTCTTGTCTTAAAGCCCAAAAGTTGTTTTTTAAGGGTTTTATTTACCATCTTGTGGGGGCTAGGGATGTTGAGTCTAAAGTCCTTCGTATTGAGTCGGTTCCGATGGTCAATGAGTTTCTTGATGTCTTTCCTGATGAGCTTCCCGGTGTACCTCCTGAAATGGAAATTGACTTTGACATAGACCTCCTTCCCGATATACAACCCATTTCTATTCCCCCTCACCGTATTTCTGCGACGAAATTGAAGGAGTTGAAAAATCAATGGAGGAATTCGTTGAAAAAGGGTTTCATAAGGTCTAGCAAGTCACCTTGGGGTGCACCGGTGTTGTTTGTAAAGAAAAAGGATGGCTCCCTTAGAATGTGCATTGATTACTAGCAACTTAATAGAGTCACTATCAAGCACAAGTACCCTCTACCAAGGATAGATAACCTTTTGATTAACTACAAGGAGCTAGTCACTTTTCTAAGATTGACCTTTAGTCCGGATACCACCAAGTGAGAGTGAAGGAGTGTGACACTAGTATGAGCATTTCGAATCTGTGGTAATGTCTTTTGGATTGACTAACGCACCGCTATATTTATGGATCTCATGAATAGGGTCTTTAAACCCTACTTTGATATGTTTGTGGTTGTCTTAATTGATGATATATTGATTTATTCTCTGAGTAAGAAAGATCATATGAATTATTTGAGGATGGCATTGTAAATTTTCAGAAATGAGAGGTTGTTTGCTAAATATGAAATGTGCGAATTTTTGTTGAAGAGGTTTCTTTCCTTGGGCATGTGGTTTCGGATGATGGCATTAAGGTGGATCCTAAGAAGATGCAGGTGATAAGGAATTGGCCAAGGCCCTTGACTTCGATGGATATTAGGAGTTTCTTGGGTTTAGTGGGGTACTACCAGAGGTTTGTGAATGGTTTCTTTTCTATTGCTTTCCCTAAGTAGGCCCAAAAGAAGGAGAAATTTGCTTGGGACGACGAAGGTGAAAAGACTTTTCAAACCTTGAAAGACAAGCTTATCTCCGATCCTATTTTGGTCTTACCGGAATGCTTAGAAGGGTTTATGGTTTATTGTGATGCTTCAAGGATTGGTTTGGTGTTTGTTGATGCAAAATGGTAAGGTTATGGCATATGCCTCTAGGAAACTTAAGATGCATGAGAAAGATTATCCCACCCATGATCTTGAATTGGCGGTTGTGGTGTTTGCATTGAAAATATGCCGTCATTATTTGTATGGGTGTTCATGTTGATGTGTTTATTGACCACAAGAGTCTCCAATTTGTGTTCACACAAAAGATCTTAACTTGAGGCAAAGAATGTCGCTAGAACTCTTCAAGGATTATGACATGAGTCTGTACTATCATCTCGACAAAGCTAATATTGTGGCCGATGCTCTAAGTAGAGTGCTTATGGGTAGCCTAGCTCATATGGAAGTTGGAAACAAGGAGGTTGCTAAAGAGGTTCACCGATTAGCTATGTTGAGGGTTAGGTTGAGTGAAGTTGAAAATGGGTGGTGTGGAGGTTGTTGATGGTTCCAAATCTTCTTTGATTGAGGAAGTCAAGTCAAAACAAGACCTTGACCCCGCCTGGCTAGAATTGAAGGCCTTGGTTAAGGATGGTAAACTGGAGGTTTTCTTCCAAGGGGTAGATGGTGCCCTTAGGTACCAAAGTAGGTTATGTGTGCTTAATCTTGATGGGCTGAGGGATATGATTTTGAAGGAGGCACATGATTAATCCTGTTCGATTCTTCCCAAATTATTTTACAAATGTATAGAGACTTGAGGGAGGTATATTGGTGGGCGGTTGGATGTGAGGGAGATGGCTTTGTTAAGCTAGATTTAGTTGTTGAAGCTTTAGAGAAAATGAGGTTGATAAGGGAGAGGTTGAAGATGTCCCAAAGTAGACAAAAGTCCTACTCCGATGTGAGGAGAAGAGATCTTGAGTTTAATGTTGGTGATTGGGTTTATTTGAAGGTCACACCCATGAAGGGTGTGCCCGATTTGGCAAGAAAGTGAAATTGAGCCCAAGGTTTGTGGGACCTTATAGAATTTTGAGGGGAGTTGGTAAGGTTGCATATGAATTGGGGTTGCCTATGGAAATGAATATGGTTCATCCAGTTTTCCATGTGTCAATGTTGAGGAGATGTGTTGGTGATCTAAGTGCTATAGTGCCCTTAGAAGTTGTGGGTGTTGTGGAGGATAATTTAACCTATGAGGAGGTCCAGTGGAGATGTTGGGTAGACAAGGAAGCAAAGATGTGACATCTGTAAGAATCCTTTTGGGAGAATCAACGAGTCAAAAGTGTCACTAGAGAAGCTGAAGTGGACATGAGGAACCAAGATCCGTACTCCTTCCACTATATTCAAGCCTACGATAATAACTAAGTCCCATCTATGATTTTAAGTCTTAAGTTTCAGCCCTCATGTCATTTTGCATGCATTCATGTTCATAGTAACAAGTTTATGATGATTTTTAATATTCATGTTAAGACTTTTTGAAAAGGAAGTTTAAATGTATTTGTTGCATTCAAGTCGAGTTGAAAGTTTCACAGTTACTTCGGTTACACATCTTTCTTTAACATTCGGGATTGAAACGCCCCTCATGTGCTTCAGAATGTCCCATAATCGTAATTTCCACATATCTCAAAATCTGTGAGTGATTCAAAAATCCGACTTCATATTCTTGATCGAGGGGAAAAATTGAGTGGGAAATGGCTATAACCTGAATTTTAGAAGACCCATAGTGAAAAATAATTTTCTCTAATTTTCAAATTCCAGTGACTGTTCACGAGCGGGCTGCGATGTGCCTGGGGCACGAACTAGTGTTGTTCGGCCTGTACGTCTGGTCCACATCATGCCAGAGGCTCGGACAGTGTAAAATTTTTCCAGTTTTTCTTACTTCGTCCAAGGGCATTGGGGTCATAATCCAATGCCCGTTTAAATGTGAAATTTGCCATACTTAGCAATATTTCAACTCTGTCTCTCAAAAACCCTCTCTAAAACCTCTCCAAGACTTCATCAATTCTATCATTCAAATTCAGAGATTTCAAGCTCAATTTTGGAACTCATGAACCCATATCAAGCTTCATGTTCCCTCAAACTCAATCTCAAGAAAATCCAAGTTTTAGGTATGTGGGTCTTCATCAATGGGTCCTTTCACCCATGGTGCCCAACCTTTTCTTTTTATAGAAATTGTATGATTTCAAGTTGTATTACCTCTGGGTATCTCTTATTATAAATTTTGAATATAAACTATGTTGGGGTTTTATCAAGTATTGATTGATTATTTATTAATAACTATTTCAAGCTTATTCATGAATTGATTTATGTCTATTGAGACTATGCATGATTTGAGCTATGAAACTATGAACTGTTATGAGCTTTGAGATGGATTGCAAGATACCCTAAATAAGAGTTTTACTATAATATTGGTGGCTTGATTTGCATTGAGTTACTCATCTTGTTTTACTCTTGAATTGCATGATTTTGAATAAGTATCATGAACCCACCATATGTTTGATAAAATTACATGACAAGAATTCTCAAAGTTGTTGATGATCTATTATATGGTTTACAACTCAAGTGATTTCATGGTGATTAAGGGCTTACAATTATGTATTAAATTGATGAAAGTATCCTTGATTTCACAAGTATCAAGTTGAGCCCTATTTCAAGATTTTCACCTCTTGTGAGCCATTCATGTTAAAGCAAGGGATCATGTATGATTATTATCTAATCTCATGTTCACGTTACACTCACTAGTAGAGTTCAAGCATGTTTATGAGGTACTCATGTCAAGTTATCATGTCTCTTACAAGTTAGTTATGATATTATTAAAGTATGATTATTTCAAGTATTCTGTGGGATTTGACTTAGCACCGATTGAGGCTTAAGATAGGGGCTCAACTCAAGGGGTCCTTATATAAAGTCTTTATTCTCTAAACTATGTGCCACTATAGGATTATATATCTTTCCCTTGCTATACTTTTGGATCAATCTAGTTCATGTTATTATGTTTGGTTTGCCTTGGCAAGTAGACCACACTTCGCCGGGGGGTGTCAAGCCCAGTCACCTTAACCGAGGGGGTGTCATGCCTTAGAGTCTAAGTTGTAGCTGCTTGGTCTATGTCAGTTGAGGTATCTTCCCACATATGTATTATATATTATGCAACTTAAATGTTTCACATTCATGTTTTATTACAAACATTGATCATATATATCATATTGAGATTATATCCATTGCCTATATGTATGCATTTTGAATATGATGGCTTATATCTTTGATGCATTGCATCCCACATGCTTAGTACATTCAAGTGTACTAATGCGTACTTTATGCCTACAAGATATCACCATGTAGGAACCGAAACTCCTTTTGATCATCCTCCTCCACTTGGCTAGTTCGGTTCTTGGAGAAAGCTTTGGTGAGTCCTCCATTCCGAGGACAATATCTGCTTATTTCATGTTATGATAAGACTCCTTCTTAGGTTGAATACATACTATTATGAGGGTGAGCACAGAGAATGTCTTGGCCCCTGCTCCATTCTAAAGTAGAGGTGTTGTTCGATACTAAATTTGTATATGATTTCAAGCTTGACTCTTCTTATGTTTCTATATTTATGAAAGATTTCCCTTAGTCTCACTTCCTTTTTTATACTTCACTCTTGTTGATTCCTATTTCAATTTCCGCAACCAAAGGATGTGTGCACGTTATGATCAAGAGGCTTGTTTGGGTTGTCCTTGGACTTCTCATTCACTGTGTCAAGTATAGGCCCTAGGCTTGGGTCGTAACACTTAAGCGGGTTCAATATAATTCTATGTGTGAGAATGAAAATTTGAATTAGGGGAACAAAGTCTAGGTCATTTGAAAGTCCTTAGGTAGTATAGAAAGTCACCAAAGACCATTATGATCAACCATAATTACAAAAACACCATTAGTGAAACGAGTTGAAAAATTGAAATTTTCATCTCAGGGAGGATCTATACGGTCCGTGATATGTCATACGGACCGCATGCATGTCCGTGATCCAACACTTGGAAAATTTTCACTTGACGAACGTTCGAACGTAATCCCAGATGTTGAATATTTTGATGTAGGCCTCCATAGGCAGGGTGGCATGGACCTTACCAAGCTACACGGTCCTTGTGTCACCTCCATCCCACATCACATAGAAAAATTGCTTCACGATAAAGTTCCGAGACGGTGATCCAATACATTGAAAACTTCACTCCAGAACCCATACGGGGGCCATATGGACTGTACCACCTTTTATGGACCATATACTTGGCTATACCACCTTTCTTGGTCCCAAAACTATGTGATTTCAAGACTAAGGCCACTACACAACCCACCATATGGTCTGTGAAGTGCCACACAACCTATGTTGGTCCATGTGTGGCGTGCCTTAGTCCAAAACTCCACATTAAGGCCCATCAACTCCACAAAAGGACAAGGGCTACTCCAATGAGGCTCCATACGGTCCATATAGTGTCACACGGACCGTGAGGGATTCCAAAGAGCATCACCTTGGTTGAAAACCTTTCAGAACCCAATTTCAAAGCTCCAATGAGGTCGTATAACGTCGAGTCCTTACATTATATCCCCCTTGGGAACATTTGTCCTCGAAAATGCTAGAACAAGGCTTGAAATGCTTGACATAGAACATGAAACTCTCAAACACAAGATACAATGCATGTTTCATCACTTGATAATCGTAAGGTCATTAAAACTCATTTTAAAACGTATTCAAATCATTTAAAACATCACAAAAATCATTTTGGTACATATGTATGCATGTCATGTCATGAAACTTAAGAGTGAAAGAATTAGGACCAAATGGGGAAGGAAGAACCTAATACCTTAGGCTTGAGTAGATGGTAAAAGATAAGGATACCGTTGCATCATATCCAACTCCGTCTCGCATGTAGTACTCTCCATATGATGATTCCCCCAAAGTACCTTAATCGAAGCCACATCCTTGTTACGAAATCGCTTCACTTGCCTATGCAAAATCTCAATCGGGAATTCCTCATAAGAAAAGTTCTCCTCAACCTCAACACCCTCAAATGGCGCAATAGTACTAGTATCACCAACTAACTTCTACAATATACAGACATGGAAACTAGCTGAATAGAACTTAAATTTGGAGGCAAAGCAAACCTATAAGACACATTTCCAATTCGCCCAACAATTTCTTAATGACCCACATACCGAGGACTTAGCTTGCCCTTCTTCCCATAATGCATCACACCAGTCATAAGTGAGACTTTCACATACATCCAATTACCAACATGAAACTAACGATCCCTATTCCTAACATTCGAATGTTACTTTTGAAAAATTTGGGCCATCCTCAACCTCTCTCTAATGAGCTTCACTTTCTCCATAGCCTCCAACACAATCTGAGCCAATCAAAGCCATCTCTCCAAACTCAAACCATCCTACTGGAGATCTACATCTCCTACCATACAAAGCCTAAAACAGTGCCATACCAATTCTTGCATGAAAGCTATTATATAAGCTAACTTGATGAGTGGAAGATGATCATCCCAATTGAAACACCTCTCATGTGCTTTGGAATGACTCATAATTGTAATTTCCTTATATCTAAAAATTCATACGTGATTTCAAAAATTCGACTTCATATTCTTGATCAAGGGGCATAATTGAGTGAGAAATGGGTATAACTCGGACTTTAGAAGATCCATAGCGAAAAATAATTTTTGCTAATTTTTGATTT
This sequence comes from Solanum medicagineum, assembly GCA_026153255.1. NCBI lineage: Eukaryota > Viridiplantae > Streptophyta > Magnoliopsida > Solanales > Solanaceae > Solanum > Solanum medicagineum. The sequence continues at coordinate 11,797 of JAPFFP010085157.1, read as the reverse complement.
CCAGTGGTTGTCTGTGCCCTTGTCGCGATGTGCCAGGGGCACAGAGCAGTGTATTTGGCCCGGTGCGATTCGTCTCGCGCTAAGGGAATGGACAAGTGTAACATTTTCCTTCGTGTTTCTATTTCGGCCAAGGGCATTGGGGTCATAGCCCCATGCTCACTTAAACGAAATCACCCATACTTAGCCAATTTTTTCAACTCTATAACTCACAAAACCCTCTCTGAAACCTCTCTAAGACTCTATCAATTGTCTCATTCAAATCTAAGGATTTGAAGCTCAATTTTAGGAATCGAGGACTCATTTAAAGCTCTAAATCAACTTCAAGTTCATTTCAAGGAATTCAAGGTTTAAAGTATGTGGATCTTCATCCATGAGTCCTTTAACCCACGAAACCCAACCTTTTCTTTCTAAGAAAAATTGATATTGACAAGTTATATCACCTATAGGTGTCTCTTTTTATGAATTATGAGCATAAATCATATTTGGGTTTTAGGAAGTATCGATTGCTTATGTATGAATGTCCATTTCAAGGTTATTCCATGAAATTATTTGTCTATTGAGACTAAGCTTGTTTTGAACTATGAAACTATAAACTATTGTGAGCTTTTGTGATGGATTTCAAGGTAACCTACATAAGGGTTTTACTACCATGTTGGTGGGTCGAATTGCATCGAGTTTACTCACCTTTCTTTACTCTTGAATTGTATGATTTTGAACAAGTGGCATGAACCCATCACGTGTTTGATAAAATGACATGACAAGAATTCTCAAGTTATTGATGGTCTATTACATGATTTACAAGTCAAGTGACTTCATGATGATTAAGGGCTTTCAAGCTTGTATTGAATTCATGAAAAGTATTTATGATGTTGCAAGTATCAAGTTATGCCCTATTTCAAGGTTTTCACCTCTTGTGAGCCATTCATGTTAAAGCAAGGGATCATGTATGATTATTATCTACTCTCATGTTCAAGTGAGGTTCACTTTTAGAGGTCAAGCATATTTATGATCTACTCAAGTCATGTTATCATGTCTCTTGCAAGTTACTCATGTTATGAAAAGTGTGATTATTTCAAGTATTCCTTGGTATTTGACTTAGCACCAATTGAGGCTTAAAATGGGGGCTCAACTCAAGGGGTCGTTATATATAGTCTTTAGTCTCAAAATTATGTGTCACCAAGGATTATACATGATCTCTCTTATGGCTTTCTAATGGATCTATCTAGTTATACCACACCTTGTCAAAGGGGTGACATGCCTCGATTACCTTGTTGAGGGGGTGATATGCCTCAGATTATTCATTGTATGGTTTACCATGGAAAGTACACCACACCTTGTCGAGCGGGAGACATACCTCGATCACCTGGTCGGGGGGGGGGGGGGGGGTACATGCCTCCATCATATTGCTAAGGGGGGGAAAGGCCTTGGGTTCCAAGGAGGAGCCCCCTTGGGCTATGTCA
>JAPFFP010085157.1:0-10327 GCA_026153255.1 Solanum medicagineum | reverse complement strand
TCGCGGCGCCGCCCCACGGCGGGGGGGGGGGGCGGTGCCGCGCGGCCGGCGGGGGGGGGGGGGGGGGGGGTGGGGGTTACCTGCCTCGATCATATTGCTAAGGGGGAGAAATGCCTTGGATTCCAAGTAGTAGCTCACTTGGACTATGTCAGTTAAAGTCTCTTCCCGCACATGTACTATGTCTTATGCAAGTTGAATGTTTTACAAGCATGTTGCTATTACAAGCATTGATCATGCATGCGATGTTAAGATTATATTTCCTGTGCTTATGATTATGTAATTTGAATATATTGACTTCTGTCCTTATTGCATGGCATCCCGCATACTCAGTATACTCAGTATACTCAGACATACTAATGTATATTCTATACCTACATGAAATCACCATGTAGGAACGAAAGATCCTTTTGATCATCCTCCTCCATGTGGATAGTTCGATTCATGGAGAAAGCTTTGGTAATTCCTTAATTCCAAGGACAATATCTACATTATTTCATGTTATGTTCAGACTCCTTCTTATGTTGAGTACTTATTATTATAAGGGTGAGACCGAGAAGTATCTTGGCCCCTGCTCCATTCCACGTTATTATGGTTTGTATATGTTTTAAGCTTGACTCTTTTATGCTTTTATGATCATCAATTATTTCCCTTAGTCTTGATTCCCTTTTTCTATTTATATCACTTGTTGATGCTTACATTGCTTCTGCAACCAAAGATGTGTGAATGATATGCTAAGAGGCTTGTTTGGGTACCCTTTGGGTTCGCATTCGACGTGTCACGTCCAGGCCCTAGGCTTGGATCATAACAAACTTGGTATTAGAGCACTAGGTTGTTAATGGTCCTCATAAATCCAACACACCACATCGATTAAAGTCTTATTCATGGTTTTGAAGTGCGCCACAACTATGAATGGGAGGCTATAACGTGTTTTAGGAAATATTTCACTTCTTCATAGTCTATATCGTGCTTTACACATAAATATAAGACTTTTCCCCTGACTAATGCTCTTGTTTATACTAGATCATGCCGATACCAATGGAAATTTCATGGAGAGCCAGTACTCCCTAGGAACAACCGACCCCTCCTGCTCCACAAGCTTCTCAAAGTGGAGGGGTAGCCCAAGAAGAGTTTCGAGATACCATCACAATATTGGCGGGTGCTATGACCAACCAAATGAACCAAGGGGGCCAAGCCCATCATGCTCCTACATCGGCCTCAAGGTGAGGGATTTTACAAGAATATATCCATTGGAGTTTCATGGGTCCAAGGCAGATGAGGATCCCTAAGAGTTCATCGATGAGGTGTATAAGGTGGTATCTATCATAGGGGTCAATTTGGAGGAGAAAGTGGAGTTAGCGGCCTACAAACTCAAAGGTGTGGCCCAAATTTGATTTACCCAATGGAAATTGGATAGGAGAGAAGATGATGCTATTCCTTGGGAGAAGGTCAAAGCCGCATTCCTCAACCGGTTCTTTCCTATCAAGCTAAGAGAGGATAAGATGATGGAGTTTATGAATCTCAAGAAAGGTTCCATGAGTGTGAGGGAGTATGCCCTCATGTTCAACAAGCTTTTCAAGTATGCTCCACATCTGGTGGCCGACCTTAGAGCTAGAATGAACAAATTTGTGTCGGGAGTGTCCGACTTGGTTATTGAGTGTTGTATTGCCATGCTAGTGAGCGATATGGATTTGTCTCGGCTTGGGTTTGTCTTGGCTCATGACATATGCCGAAAAACTAGAAGGTCAAAAGCTTAGAAAGAGAAGAAGTGGGGAGTACAAGAGGGCTCGATTTGAAGGTTGTTCCAAGGTTCTAAAGGTGACCGATTTCCTCAAGGCCACAAGTTCCAAGGCAAAGCATCTTCTAATGCTCCTAACAAAAGAATCGCTAATGATAACCCATGACTCCAAGGTGTACTGGTGGAGTGTCTAATCCTAAGTGCCAAAGATGTGGTAGAAACCATAGTGGCCTATGTTTGAGAAATTCTAGTGCTTGCTATGGTTTTGGTGAAGTAGGTCACAAGGTTGTTGATTTTCCACATGATAAAATCAAAGGTAGAGATGGTCTCCCTCAAGGCCAAGGTTTTAATACGGGTCAAAGGGCAAAGGGAGGCAGCAAGGGGGTGCTCCAAGGAAAAATTGGTTCTATGCTCTCCAAGGAAGGCAAAGGGTGGATGAGGTGCCTGATGTCGTCACCGGTTTATAAAAGGTTTTTGATTATGATGTGTTTGCATTAAAGGCCACTCTACAAGTTATAGGTCTCACTACAACTCGTAAGGGTAGGATCATAGCAAGGAACCTTGAGCTAAAAGTTTGGACCATAAATTGAAGGCCTAGATACGTGAGGAGCATACGATGACTCGTAACAGTGGGTCATAGCTCAAGTAACGCTTCGTAATAGTGGGTCGTAGAAGTCAAGTCCAAAATGTCAGAAGCTGACCACGAAACCTAGATAACTACTCATAGGTTACCCTACGAGTTGTACCTCTGCAACGTACCAGCTTCCAACTATCTTTTCTATTTAATTTTTTAAGGTGAAACTGTAAATAGTATAAATATTTAATGATAGGATTTTAGAAAGACATCATACCTTGAATATTTTGTTCCACACTTTGATTATTCTCTCTTGAATATTCTAATCATTTTTTAGGGTTTAAAGTAGATTTCTATTTTTAATTTCACGACCCACTTTTGGGATTGAAGAATTACATTGTATTTATTTGCCATTGATACAAGCTTGTGGTTTTGAACTTGAAGGTGTTTTTGTTCTTCATTATTTGTGGTAAACTCTCAACTATGTCTTCTATTTCCATTGTTTTTGATTTTGCCTTAGCGATGAGTAGCTAAGCACCCACAACTTTGGGTTGTGGGAACCATGAGTAGTTCACTTGAAATAACCTAGACTTTGTGCATTTCTTTGAGGTTTTGCATGTATTGTTTATTTCCCTTCATTTCGATAGTTGTTTGGTGGTGGCCAACACCAAATCCCACCTATTATCATGATCCCGACCAAGGTAGTGAGGAATAGGAAAAGAGAAATAAATGACAAGATTCGATTGATGTGTTCTCGTCTTATTAACCAAACCTGACCAAGGGTAGGTTACTGTGACAATGGGTAATGGTTATTTGGCACACCATGGTTTCCGACCAAGCGCCATGGTGAAATTCGACCTTCACCTTCACAAGAGGGACGGAAGAACCTAAGTTACTATCCTACATGCAAATTCCTAATAAAGGTTATGTTGTCTAGGGTAATTGAGACAACTAATTATGGGGAACACATTCCCATGTTATCCCTAAATTTGAATTTCTTCTCGCATAATTAGTGTAGTGTTAGTTTTTATTCTTCATTTTGAATCACAAACCCCCTCGATGAAATCAACCGATCGACCGCCTTTAGATCGGAGTAAGGAATAGGTCACATCGCTAGTAGGTGAAGACTAGATGTCAAAAGATTCGAATAAGGAATAATAAGTCACCACGCTTAGGGAAAGGAGTTCTTCCGCCCTGGTTAGGCCAACTAGGAGCTAAGCCCCAAGGGAAAGGTCAGCTGAACGAAGCCAGCTAAGGAATAAGTGCTGCGGAAGAGCAGGAGAGCAAAATTGACCGTCTTCAAGGGAAAAAAGTAACATACGGAGTTTTAGCTTCTCTTTGTGCTTTTTTTTGAACCGTATTGAAGTAAAGGAAGGTATTTAAGACCCTATGACTAGTCAATAGAGCATAATTGTCTCATCCCAAAGGAAAGATGAGTGGGAAGAGGTCTGCAAAGAGGTTCCACTTCGCATCGATACTTGAAATGATTGATAGTGGATCTATATAGTCAAGCCTCGTATTCCCTATGGATTCAACCCTAACCTTCGGTTATGTTTATTGCTAACTATGACCTCTTTACTATTGGAGCATTAACATAAATGGCACCTTTGCCGGGGAATACGACTAGGTTGTTGACTTGATTTCACTATTAGTGAGTTCAAGTGTTAATTTCTAAATTCTCTTGTATTTTACTTTTATTGTTATTTTTGTTGTTTGATTTTATTTGCAAGGTGTATTAGGTGGTATGCCCAACACAAGGAGCTAAGCAAGCCCTTAGCTCTGATCAATTTGGAGATCCATCGACTTACCAGAAGAATGGCTCACGTAAATTAGGATATTGCGATTGAGGAAGAAATGAATGTGAATGATGATATGGCATAGAGGAAAATCCACCACCAAGGGACTATAGGCCACAACTTAGGGATTTCAAAGAAAACACTTATGGTTGGAATCAATATTGCTTGAACTCTATGGCTATGGACATTACTGGTGCTATAGTGTTTCCTCCACTACCGTAGATGCTATGTTCTTGGTGTGTAGTGGATTAATTCAAATGATCCAAAACCATGGTTTGTTCACAAGGCTACCTTTGGAGGATCCCTACCATCATCTCCATAATGTCATCTTCGTCTGCAAAAGTGTCATGGGGACACAAAATATTTCTCTTGATGCAGTTGGTTTGTGGGTGTTCCCATTGTCACTAACTAGTAACGCAACTGTGTGGTTGTCTGAGCTTCCTCCGGGTACAATAACAAGATTGGCAGAACTTCAAAGAGTGCTTTTAGAAAGATATTTTCCAAGATCAAAGAAGCTTAAGCTCAAAGACCAAATAAACAACTATGAGCTATTGGCTAGTGACTCTATTAGTGCTACATGGGAGAGGTTCACTAAATACTTGTGGATGATTTCTGACCATAAGATTGTTGATGACCCTTGGTTGAGATATTTTATCAAGCGCTTGACTAAAATAGTCAAGGATGTGCCGACAGAATCTTGGGAGGCATGTTTTTTGACAAACCTTTTGCATTGATAGTTGTAAGGATAGAGCAAGTGGTTAAATAGAGCTTGGGGTCAAAGAGAGAGAGGTGCAATGAAGACTTCTTATGTACTAAACACGAACAATGAGCAAGCTAAGGTCAATAAGGACATTATGCAACAACTTGCTCAACTTCGTACAAGCATGGACTTGGTTTTAAAGCAAAATCAAACGAGTGTTCAAGCGGTGACTCACCAACATCCTAAGGATCCAATGTATGATGAACCATTCTTTTATGAAGATGCTTGATTTGTGAGTAACCAAGTGGCAGGTTTCTGAAACAACCCCCAAGGGTCCAATTCGGACTAATGGAGGCAAGGTTCTAGGAATTAAGGTCGTAACTACAATTGTGAGGGTGTATATAGAGATAACTAAAGTGGTTACTCTAAAAGGGAGAGAGTGCCGAATGCTGAATGGAGTAGAAGAGATGGTTATAGAAATGGTCCTTATGTGCCACCCCATAACCCTGATGCTGAGCCAAATGCTTCGAGGATTGAAGAGATGTTTGAAAAGTTATTGAAAAGAGCCGACCACTAAGATCAGACATTGAAAGGAATGAAATAAGACATTTCATGCATAAAGCAAAAGATAGAGTCTCACTCCATAGCTATTAAGCAATTAGAACAACAATTTAGGAAAGTTTCTTGGCAATTTAACCAACACCAAAAGGGTTCCTTACCAAGTAATACGGTTCAAAATCTAAAGAATGATGGGCATTGCATGGCAGTCATGACTAGGAGTGGTAAAAGCACCATAGATCCCCCTATGCTGGTGGTTGAGGATGAAGCTTGTGAGAAGGGTGTTGATGGTGAAGTTGTGGTTGAGGGAAAAGGTTTGGAGAGTGTTGGGATGCAAAGAGAAGAAGTGATAGAGTAAGAAAAAGTTAAGATCATTCCAAAACCTCCTCCCCCCTTCCCTCAAAGGCTTAAGAAAAAGGAAGAGGATGACAAATTCAAACACTTCTTATAGATGCTAAAGCAATTATCCATCAACATCCCCTTTCTAAAAGCTTTGGAAAAGATGCCCGGGTATGCCATTAAATGAAGGATTTGGTGAAAAAGAAGCGCACATTTAGACAAGAGCTGTCGCAAGAGCTCAAATATTATAGTGCCATTATGACCAAATGCCTTGCCCAAAAGCGAGAGGTTTCCGGTGCATTCACTATTCCTTGCATCATTGGTGATGTGGAATTCGCAAGAGCATTATGTGACTTAGGAGCAAGTATAAATGTAATGCCTCTTTCTGTGTTCAAAACGTTTTGCCTTGGCACTCCTATATTAATAAGAATACGCTTGCTCATAGTGGATAGAACCATAAAGAAGTCGAAAGGGATACTTTTCGATATGGTTGTAAAGGTTGATAAATTCATCTTTCCTGCGGACTTCGTGATTCTTGACTATGAGGTTGATTTTAAGGTATCCATTTTATTGGGAAGACCATTTCTGGCCACTGGGAAAGCTTTGGTGGATATGGGTTCCGGTCAACTTCAGTTCAGGATTAGTGATGCAGAAGTTGTGTTTGACATTCGCCAATCAATGAAACATTCGGATGAGTTTAAGAGTGAAGTCTGGGCAATTGAAGACTTTTGATGATGATTGATGACAAAGTCGAGCCACGACGTTAAATAAGGCGCTTCTTGGGAGGCAACCCAAGTATGTTTTATGTTTTTGGATTGTTTTGAGACTGTTTCTTTTGTTTGGATTGTTAGGTAGTAGTTTGATGTTTGTTGTGATGTTTAAAGATATTGGATCAGTTTTATTATTCTGTACATAGGTGTATTTTGAAGTTTGGTTTACACGTATAGGTCAAGAGCTGAAGAGTTGAAGAAAATCGCCTCTCGAGTAGGTCTACAAGTCATAGTACACACTACGACTAGTAGTCATTCCTCATAGAGGGAAATAGTAAGAAATTAAAGTTGGCACACACACTACGAGCCAACCTTACGATTCGTAGGGTCCCCTACGAGTCATAATTTTGGTTCGTAGTGCCCAAGTATGGATTGTTATTTTTCTAAGTGTTGAGCCCTGCTACAAGACTAGGACCTACGAGCCGTAGGAAGTCGTACGACTCGTAGTCGGGGTCTCGTAGACCTGATCTGTAGAATTTTTAAAGTCGACCCGATTTGGCATATTAGGGGTAGAATATTCATTTGACCCCTTATTTCCCTCTCTTGAACATTTTTCATCCCCCCAAAATTTCCCCAACTCCTCTTCTACTGTATTCGTCAACCCCCACCAGAGTCCGACAAGTTTTTCTTACAAAGCATCACTAGGGTTTCGACTTTCTCCTTGTTCTCTCATTGCATCTTTTTGGTCTTTGATTACTCATTTGGTAAGTTTTCTTGGTTAAATTTGGCACACTTATGTTATAATCTTTGAATATTGTTGAATGAATGTGAAATTTTCAGTCATAGTGAGTACGCAGATGAGAAAATGATTGTTTGAGCGTGAGAATTAGGGTTAAACTCCCTAGTATGATTTTATATGGTACGATTGCTCTTGTTGGGTGGTTGTAATGTTGGTATGTTGATCTATGATTTTAATGCATGATTTTGGGGTGATCGATCTTCAAAGTCATGTCAGGGTTGAACTTTGGGGATAATGGTGTGTGTTCTAATATGCTAATTCATGTTACCCATGTATGGAGTTGTTGTGAACTCTTTGTAAATCTCCATTTTTTGTGTATTATTGCTGATGATTATGAGTTGGAGATTTGTTGATCTTAGGTATATGGTGACCAAAATTGGGGATCGTTGTTTGATTGTGGGGTAATGGTTTATGGTTCTTGTGGGAAGGTCAGAGGAACACCAGGTGCCTTCTATTTTTTTCTACGAGAACCTACTACGAGTCATAGGTCACCCTACGAGTCGTATTGGTCCCTTGTAGGAGGCAACAGTCACATGTGGTACCTTAGCACTTACCATACGCGACCCATAAACGATTCGTAGTTCCTACTACGAATCATACTGAGGGACTCGTTGGACGTGCCTTGTTCTAAATTGTATTCTATTCCCTATTACAATCCCAGGATACAACTCGTAGGTTAAACTACGAGTCATACCTGAGCCTTGTATCTGTGATCAGAATGTTATTTTTCAGGCACCTTAGCATTACGAACTTGTACGACTCGTAGGACACCCTACGAGTCATACATGTGCCTCCTATCTGCAGACCTGCAACTGGTTCAATGCATTCTATTTATGTTTTCCCTTATTGATTTTGTTATTCTTTGTTGGTTCTCTTGTATGAATCCTTTTTGATCAAACATTGTGGTGCTGACAATGTATTTTGGGGTTGATTTTCAAGAAATATGCCTCCGAAAGATAAACAAGTTATCCAAGCCTTCAGGAGGAAGTTAGTTGACGAGTCTTCTGAGACGGAGCAATCTGACGAAGCAATCTGAGGGGTTTGTGGAAGTTCACAGAGTTCGGATAGATCCTGAGTCAAATGGTCCTCAGACTTGAGACCGCACTGCACAGGCCCGGTCAAAGTAGATAGTACCTCCCAGTCTGAGAAAGAGGCAATGGAAACGGATCTCGTAGTAGTTCACCACAGATGACTCCTATTCACATTAAGATAGAATAAGAGGAGGGGTCACATGCTTAACAGGAGAAAGCAGAGTCGCAGCCTCTGGCCGACCCAAGGTGGCGCATCCTCAGAATGAAAGCTATCTACAATAAGGTGTTGGATCCAAAAGGACAAGGAAAACCTGTCAAGTAGTTCCACGAGGAGTCCAAGTTGAATAACTCTGAATTGGACAAGGTTCCGGGTTTAGATCTGATATCGATAGGCATAGATTATGGTGGAGTTCACAGCGGTTGGGCAAGTACCCACCTTATTTAGTGTAGGAGTTCTATGCAACCTATTATGCAACTCTTCTCCAAGACCAGGCCAAGAACAAGCAGGCTATTGATCAACCTAGGTTACGAGAAGTTTTGATCAGGGGTCAGTTAGTTGATATCTTAGAGGAGACGATTCAGAGGGTCCAGTTTGGACCAAACTACAGAGTGCCTCATTCCACTACTAAGTATGTTAGCCAGATTTCACATATGAGGATATTGGTGAACAAGAAGGACATTAGGGTGAAAACTGAGCTACTTCAGTGGATAGCTGTCCAGATATGTGAGGAGGGTTTTGAGCCTACGGGGTCACAAACCACGCTGATCAGATCATGAAATCCCACCTCTTATTCCAGCCAAATTTTTGTGGTCTATTATCTTTTGGTACATCAAACCTACTTTTATGGATAATGTGATCACCTTAGAAAGAGTTGTACTGTTAGCTAGCATTCTAGCTGGCTACGAGATTGACTGGGCTCGAATCATGGCGGAGCAAATTCACGAGTCTGCTGTTAGGACTAGCAATTCACTGTCGTTTCTTATCTTGACTCATGGCTTATACAGTGGGGCAGGTTTTCGTACTTATCACCACCATGAACCACTTGTAGAAGGCTTGCGCACCATGGATTCCAGCCTGATCAAGGCTGATGAGAACCCAGTGGCCCTACATAGAGCAACTTGTCCTCCGATACTAGATCTGTTCCTCCTAGAGCCACAGACTATGGAATAGATTCCAGCCACCACCGATGCAACTCCAACTACTTTAGATCGGCATCGAGCTATTATTCCAGAGGCGATGCTATCCTCCGAGATACTTACACCAACACCTCGCGCTACTCAAGTTGACTACGCGGACTTTTCTCTTATGTCTTCTTTTGCTTTTCAGGGATTGGTGCGCAGGGTAGCGAAGACTTAGCTCCAGTTGAGCAAATTATCTAGCAAAATCAAACCATGGGTCCGACTGACAGTCCACAACTCGGAGTAGAGAGCCAAAGCATACACTCATGACATGATAGATCAGATAGTTAGAGCACTGGATGCCAGAGTAGATGCCTTCGAAGATAGGGTCTAGAAGAGACTCAAGGATGGCTGAACTGCTGACATGATTGCTGTCACCTATTCGATGACAGCGTACATGCCCACGGGAAGAGGCCCCACGAGAGTGATGACCTAGCGGTTAGCCAGAAGAGGCCAGTACTAATGATGAGGTTACAGCACTGGAGTTGTAGATCAATGATGCGGTGGTGCAGGAGTCACGAGTTATGGCGGCTATATGGAGAGACCGGGAGCAGCAATAGCATAGGGAGCTGGGAGCTTAGGTTCAGTTGCAGCCTGGACCACCGAGAAGGAGCTTGGACCCCAGGAGCCTTAGGTCCCCCAGGTTCAGATTGATGCCGGTGCTTGAGCACCATGTGTTTGATATTTTTGACCTTCGTCCTTATTTGCTACTTTTGGATACATTGTTCCTTATTTGGACAATATCTTCTTTATGTTGGTTTTTGGATACTTTTAAATGTTTTGTTTTGAATGTTGTTTTTAATTATGTTTTGGATGTTTGCTTTTAACTTGTTGGTTTATATATATATATATATATATATATATATATATATATATATATATATATATATATATATGTGTGTGTGT
>JAPFFP010085109.1:0-21743 GCA_026153255.1 Solanum medicagineum | reverse complement strand
TAGTGATGATGCCGCCCCATCACTTAGGTGGTGAAGTACAAACCCCTCACTAGGTTGGTGATAATGTCGCCCCATCAGCTAGGTGGAGAAGTACAAATCCTTCCCTAGGTTGATGATTACAAACCCCCATCTAGGTTAGTGATGATGCCGCCCTATCACTAGGTGGAGAAGTACAAACCCTTCCCTAGGTTGATGAGTACAAACCCCTCATCTAGGTTATCCAGGTTCTTAGTCCCCTCAGATTGGGCATGGTCTAATGCAACACTTTATACAGAGTATATCATATACATAAGCTCATTTCATCATCATATAGTTGATCATATCACTTCTCATACTTTGGACCTTCAACTCCTTAAGAAACCACATCCGGACATTTTATCAAACACTTAGAGGGTGTATAATGCTAGTATAAAACCATGAAATATAGAGATGAAATCATGCAAGAAAATCCATTGTAAAACCATTAATCAACACCTTAAAACACCCTCAATCAATATGCATCAAAACCCTTTCTCAAATCTTATAATAGATCAAAGATTTATAGCTCAAAATATAGCAAAATAGTCACAATTTCACATAGCTTTAACATAATGTGCAGTGAATTTCATAATAATCAAGACCCATTTGTAAATCAACTTTAAATCATGCAATTTGAGTAAAAGGAGGCTTCGGTATCATGGGTGAAAGGAACCCATGAAAGAAACCCATATACCTTAACTTGGAGATGAACTTGGTGAAGATTGAAGATGGAAACTTGAAGCTTGAAGAAGAACCTTGAAGGAGAACCTTAGCTTGGGATGAGGGTTTGGGACTTGAATTTGGGATTGAAAATATGACTAAGTGTTTGAGTGAGTATTGGAAAATATTTTGGGTAATATGAGGGTGAAATTTGGCTAAGTATAGGTAAAAACACGGTTGGGAACACTTAGGCCCAAGACTCGAATGCCTTGGACCGAGATAGAAATCACTGGCAACAAAATACATAGGTCCGCATTTGATCCATAACGTGGACCTGTCGCAGAGATCAAATTAACACACGTCCACAACAGCTGCGCGTCGTGGTGCTATCGTGGATTGTCTCTGGAAATTTGAAATTATGATTCAATTATTCTAAAATTAGGGTTAGACCTTTTCTCCCCTAATTTTGACCCCCTAAACAAGAATATGAAGTCGAATTTTTGATATCGCACACTGATTTTGAGATATATGAAATTTAAAATTTCGGGCATTTTGAGGCACATTTTCTGGCACTTTTTGGGGTCATTTCAATTTTAATTTTAATAATGGGCATTGAATTGTGCAGGGTTGACAAGAAAAATAGGAGTGGCAAGTTGACAAGGGCGACCCAAAAGGGCTAGTCGGCATATTGCTGTTTCATATTGGCGATGATTAATTTGACCACATTTTTGGTCGAGTGGTGACTCTGAAGGTGCTGTCAAATTTGGTGAACCAAAGGTCCAATAAGCGAATTGCTGATCCCAGTTGGTGATGGTCAATTTCACTATACTTTAGGGCAGAAGGCAAGGTAAACTCACTGTGGAAAAGGCCGGTCCCTAACATGTTTGGTGCAGCGCCAAGTGTTCTAGACGGTGTGGTTTGGTGTCGCCGAACACGCATGCTCACCATCCTACTTAAGGTTTTTCAAATGTCTTGGCCCTCTCACTTTCCACCTTCTCGCTTTTTCTCTTCCCTCACACGCCAATACCCCTTTCCCTTGTTTTTCTTTTAACATTTTCACCAAGAAGTTAGGAATAATCATCAAAGGACATCACTAAAGGTTTCATTGTGTTTCATTCTTGAATAGTGAAACGACCCCAAAAAGTGCTTGAAAATGTGCCTCGGAAGTGCCCGGAATCGTAATTTCCATATATCTCAAAATTTGTGCGTGATATCGAAAATTCGACTTCATATTCGTGATCAGGGGGTCAAATTGAGTGGAATATGTGTCTGACCCCAATTTTAGAGTAAACGATGCATAATTTCATTTTCCCAAATATCAATTTCCAGTGAACTCTACGCGAAGCGGCCAGGGCACACAGATGTGTATTTATTGACTAGTTTGCTTGTTCGGTCAAAGACCTTTTGGTCTTCGGCCTAAGTCCTCCTATGCGTGAAAAATGCATATACTTAGCTATATTTCAACACCATATCACACAAAACATTCCCCAATACTCACCCAAACACTTAGACAAATATTTCACCCCAAAACTCAAGTCCGAAAACTCATCCATATCTTAAGGATTTCACTCAAGCTTCAAGTCTCCATTTCCAATCTTCTTCAAAAATTCTCCAAAGTCAAGGTATGTGGGCTTCAACCATTGGGTCCTTTCACCCGTGGTGCCTAAGCTTCCTTTTTACCTAAAATATATGTTTCTAAGTTGATTTTACATATGGGTTTTCTATTATGAGTTTGACTATGAACTATGTTAGGGTTTTGTAAAGTGTAACTGTTTATGCATGTGCTATGAATCTTAGATCTATCTTGAGATTTGATGAAGGGTTTTGACATATATTGCATGATGGTATTACTAAGTATTGGTGGGATGATTTACTTCATGATTTCTAGCATGATTTCACTATTTAATTGCATGATTTTACACTAGCGTTGAACACCCCACCAAGTCTTTGATGAAATGTTCGGTTATTGTTTATTGAGTTGTTGAAGGCCTAAGACTTGGCATATGAGTTAAGTGATTTTATGATGATGAAAGGGTGATAAGAATGTGTTGATGTCATGAGAAGTATGTGTATGTTGGTGTCATGAGAAGTATGTATATGTTGGTGTCATGAGAAGTATGTATGTGTTGATGTCATGGGATGTATCTATTGCGTTATGAGTTGATCGTAGCCAATTGAGGGGTGATGCCTCAATCACCTAGATGGAGGTGGCATGACATCAACCAATTGAGGGGTCGGTACCTCAATCATCTCGGATGGGGGCGGTATACCATCAACCAATTGAGGTGTTGGTAGCTCAATCGTCTCGGATGGGGGCAGTATGCCATCAACCAATTAAGGAGTTGATACCTCAATCATCTCGGATGGGGAGGTATGCCATCAACTAATTGAGGGGTTGTACCTCAATCACCTAGATGGGGGTGGTATGCCATCAACCAATTGAGGGATTGGTACCTCAATCACTTCTAAGGGTGGGTTTACCCTAGATTCCAAGTACTAAGTTCCTTGGTCTATGATGATGGTCTATTCCTATACATGTAATTTGTTCTATATACAAGCATGTTTACTTCAAGTATCATTCATGCATGCCATATTGTTATGTGTTCATCTATTGTCTAATTATGCATTTTGACTATGTTGCCTATCCATTGTTGCATTGCATCCTACATACTTAGTACATTCAAACATACTAATGCATAATTTTACCTTCATGATATCACCATGTAGGAACCGGTGCCCCACTTTATCATCCTCCTCCTCCATATGGCTAGTATGATTTTCTCTACAAAGCAAGTGGTGAGTCCTAAATTTCAAGCACAATGTCTTGATCTTATGCTATGTACAAAGACTCTTTTTCCTTTTTATTGTATCCTTGACTATGAGGGTGAGCTCGGTTGCTTGTCTTGGCCCCCGCTAAGTACTATGTTTAGAGGTGTTGTTGAACAAGATATGTATTGATGTTATGAGCCTTGACTCTCTTGACTCTATGATGTTTTATGATATGCAAAATGTCTCTTAGCCCCGGTTATCACTATTTACTACCTCTTATTGTTATATTATTGCTTTCGTGACCAAGGATATGTAATGATATGTTAAGAGGCTTGCTTGGGGTCCCTTTGGGTTCCCCATACACCATGTCACGTTTAGGCCCTGGGCTTGGGTCATGACAAACAGGTATGATTTTGACCCTTATTCTAGTTCTTGAAGAAGCCATTATGCATGAAGCTGATCAGGGTTTATGATGTGAAAATCATGCCTTTAACTTTGAAATTCTTGTTAAGAATCATGTTTTAGGACTTTAGAGTTCCTTTTGAACCCTGTGTTGCATGTATGTATGATTTATTTCGAGTTTTGATGTCTTTTTATGAATGCGAAAATTGGGGATATGAATGAGTTGGGTTAGAGTCATGAATGAAGGGTTTCTTGCTCATTGATGAATTTCTTGTGGGTATTGCCCCAAATATTGTGCTTGATAGGATGCTTGATTGTGTTCAATTGAAACTATGCCATAATAATATGAATGCGTTCTCGTAATGTGCTTGTCTGTTAGATTGATTACTTCAATGGGCTACAAGTGAAGTCTGAGTAACCCCTGATCTCTTTTAAGAGATTGAACTTGCCCTATGATAGATTGGGTGATGTCATTCTTAAGGGTAAGTCATCGTTTGATATAGTGTATAGCCATTGAGGCTATTTGATAGTGCTAGCCAATAGATAAGCATGTATTGATGTATTGTGGTGGGTTAGTATGTGTACTTAATCCATGTGATCTGTGAAAATTGTTGAAGTTTTGGTGAATGGATGAGGGGCCTTGCCAGTCACAACAAGCGATGGTCATTTTGATCGCCTAACTGTACTTGGCGATGCGCCTAACTGACACATACACCGCTGTGTTTGGATGTTTTTCTTGAGGGACTGCTGTAACTTTCGGCGATGAACTTTTGTTGTTGTCGAATCAACTTGATGTATCACAGAATAAGCATGATCATCACTGAAAGTAGCAGTGGCCCCAAGCCTAATATCTATGCAAAAATGCGATAGTCTATTTGACCGTCGAATTAGCTTGGCGACTCGCCGAGTATGATACACAGTCTAACTGATCAGTCTATTCTGAATGTCTTTCATATGATCAAATATTTCAATGCTGCTCACAAGAATATCAAAGTGTGTTGTGTAGAATAACAAAGCGAAAGCATGTCCTGGACAAATCCACAAGGCCCTCACCTTTGCCAAGAGAGTCCATCCCAAAGAGGCATAAAAGTGAGTCTATAACCAAGGCCTTCCACAATGCTATCTCATAGCCCTCTCAGAAACTCAGGAAGCCACAGCCCTAAAGTTATATGCTCAGGGATGAAGGGCACAAGATAATGTTTGAGGAAAAGTAGATATCAACAAAAGGATTGACTGACTGCCCAGAGGTTCAGAAAGTGCTTAAATTCCATAACTTTCAGAGCTTTACAAAACCTCGGGACCCATATCTGCCTAGACTTGTGCGTGAATTTTATAAAGCCTATGGCCAAGTTGTCCCAAAGAGCAGAAGCAAGGTACCAACTGTGTCAAAACCTCTGGATGTTGCAGAGGTTCGAGGTGTGCCAGTTTCATGTGGAGAGGCTGAAATTAATGATGCTCTGGAGTAGAAGCTACTTGAAAGATCTATTGCAACTCCAAACCTTCAAAGATATCAAAGCATGGTAAGCTCCAGTGATTGGAATTCCAGCCCCCTCGTGGTTGAAGGAGGGGGCAATCATTGAGAAGAATGAGGTAAACATACCTGTGCGATTTTGGTTTTGGGTTCATTAGCAGTTATCTGATGCCTTCTTACAATGAGTCTGTACTATGTCATGCTAAAGCTGCATTAATGGGTTGTATCATAGACAAAAAAAAGTTGAATCTTGGATCAATCATCGCCTCAGAGATTCTTTCCAGAGCAAAACAGGAGCAAACTTTTTTGCCATTCCTAAGTCTCATTACAACTTTATACAAGCAAGTCGGAGTTCCTAAGAATATAAAGATTGATAAAGAGGTGACTCCATCGACGACCATTGATATTCAACGAATGGAGGTTGAGTACCTGTCGGATGAGGAGGATAGGGCTAGGAAGAAGTCAATTGACACAACATCGATGATTGATGTTGAGGCCCTTGAGTCCAGAGATGTAGAGATAGGCATTGAGGCTGGTATATCTTCTTCCTCCCTGACCGCACACTCTTCTTCTGCCCCTATTCAATCTACAGAAACAGATGACCAGCCCCCTCTCACTAAGGCTACTATTTTCGCGATTGGCTGTTTGGCCAAAGTCGCTGATCTTCGAGCTACAAAGTTTGAGGTATCTGTGCCCAAGATAGTTGAGGCAGCCATAGCCAAGGCTTTGAAGCCATATATGGAGGCTGTGGCTAAACACTGTGAGCTAATAAAGGCTCACAAGCTGAGGATGGATAGGCTTGAGGCTATAATTGTATGACTATGGAAAGGAGTTTGTGAGTTTGAAAAATAGAATGATGGTAGTTGAGAAGAAGCGTGGTGGTGTTGACGCATCAGCATTGAAAGTTGATATTGATAAATTGAAGTAGGAAGTGACATCTTTCGATCCATTGATTTGAGCATATTTTTCGATAGGTTGGACGATCCATCACTCAAGGTAGATATGGCTGCGATCCTAAATGAAGGGCAAGATGTAGAAACTCTGGGTGAAAGCAGTGAAGAGAATTAGGAGGTGAGTACCCCGAAGACTGATGAGGAGCCATTGGGAATAGAGCAAAGCCAAGAGGACCAGGAGTCAGATGGAGTGGAGAATGAGATGGAAGATGCAGAGATGGAGGATGCAGCACTTGCAACTTTTGTTCCAGACCAGTCCATGATTGGCACGTCCCATGTGTGTGTGCCTGAGCCTGCTACTCCTGACATTGACCTTGAGAGTACATCAGTAGAAGAGAGCATTGATGCCCCCATGACATCTTTTTCAGCTCCACCACCACCACGACCATAGTAGGAGTGACTTGACAAGGGGATTCTGATACTCTTTACTTTCTCTTGTGCTTACTCTTTGTTGTCCGTTGAACATTGAGGGAAATATTTATTTTGTTAGGTAGGGATGAGCTTGAGAAATTTATTGTCTTACGGATGTTTTATTCTTTTGAGACAATGATGGTATTTCATTTTAATAGATGGCGCTATTGATGGATAGTTAGACAATTTTAAACCTTTTTGGGTTGTGTATAAATTTTAATTTTAGTTGTAATAGAGTAGTGTTAGTTTTTATTATTTCTTTTGTTTTTCTTGTTGAATGAATGAATGATTGCAAATTTTTGGCAAATTTCGTATATTTATGACAAGCGTGCAAATGTAATATCGTGTCTCTAGTCCTTAGCAATCCGAGCATTGATGATCCATATCTTTAATTGAGCTAGTGTCATGGACAAGGAGTGTGTACTCACTAATTAGTCCTTTCTTGATAAATCAACCCCCGAATGGATTTGAGGATTCTTGAGTTGAATATGTGAGCAATTGAATTGGATATGCGATGATCAAAAAATTGCAAATGTGTTGCCATTGTTTGAATACAAAGCCATTTTTCCAATGTGGGATTAGTTATCTTGTTGAAATACTTGTATTGCATCATCTAGAACTTGTTTGGTTTGTCTTGAGAAGTGAATTGATTAATTCCGAATTAGAAGAGGACCTTAGGCCTTCTTTGGTTCCACTAGTCCAATTTGACCATAGTGAAATCCCTTGGCAGTGAAATGAATCCTTAGTGAATCCCTTTTGAGCCTTGATCCCTTCTTTGGCAACCTTGTAACCTTGACTCATGTTTGTGAAAGACAAGTCCTTTTTGTTCTTTACCAATCCCTCCTTGAACTTGAAAGTGAAGCAGCGACCAAAGGCTAGGTTGGGGGTGGTTAGTAGGAAGAAGGAAGTGTCTCCCATGAAAGAGTCGAAAAAATAAGTGTGGGAATGAAAAAAAGTCATCGAGGAGTCCTAGAAGAAAAATGACAAGAAAAAGTGAAAAGCAAAAATTTTGAAAATTGAGGAGCTCCAAAAAAGAGAAAAAGCAAGTCTTGTTGTGAAAGACAAGACAAAAGGGAGACGCTTAGGATGATGAATCAAAAGCAAAAGAGATGTTAAGAACGAGATGAATGAAAAGGGAACCAAAAGAACCTTTGTGCTTGAAAAGGACATGTAGAGTTTAAGGAGGGATGAGCCACTATTGACCACATACTATCCTACCCAACCTTAACCCTATAGTACAATTCTAGCAAAGTCCTTTGGGATCCAAATCCAAAAGAAAGTCAAGTGAACTCCGATTGAGAATAAGGGAAAGCCTATGGGTTGAAGCTTACATGTTATTTCTCATTTAGGAGAGTGAGAGTTGAAGGATCCTTTATAAATCAATGGCATAATCTTGAGTGTTTAGGATCTTCTTTGTCATGAGGGCAAATGGTGATATTTTTGCGCAGTGATTAGCAGCTACATGAGACATTGTGAGCATAGCCATGTTTTGATTACTACTTAGTCATCTTTCAAGGCTTCAAGGTCATGAAAATGGTTTGTTGAAGTTTGAGAAAGGATCAAAAGGTGAAAATATATGTGTTGCTC
The DNA here is from genome assembly GCA_026153255.1 of Solanum medicagineum. Taxonomy (NCBI): domain Eukaryota; kingdom Viridiplantae; phylum Streptophyta; class Magnoliopsida; order Solanales; family Solanaceae; genus Solanum; species Solanum medicagineum. The sequence continues at coordinate 13,472 of JAPFFP010085109.1, read as the reverse complement.
CTTGTGGCCCTATTTGCAAGTTGTAACCTGGATAGATTGATGTTTGATTTGCTTGAGGGAAAGTAGAGGCTTAAGTTAGCGGTGTTGATGAGTCCATATTTCGAACTCATTTTGGGGATAAATTGCAAAGAAACATTTCCCTTAGTGTGCTAATAATTACAACTGCTAACAGATATGCATGTGTTATGACAGGAAATAGAGTTAAAAGTGCACAAAAGCGTAAGACTTGGTGGAATCATGGAAAGTGAACAAAAGTGTTGAAAGGCATTGAAAAGCGGTATCACCGACTCGGTGATCCGTCAAATGCTCATGGAGATCGCCTAACTGTGCAGCAACCAAGGTTCCAAGTTAAGTCAAGAGTGCAGTCAGGATTGATGTCGCAAAGCATACTCGGTGATACACCAAAGTGCACAAGTGATCGCCCAAAGATGCAGCACCCAAAGCCCTAAAACACTGACAGAAAGGTGATATGAAGGTTCCAGGTCAAGTCAAGAGACATCATCTGTTCATTCCTTATCAGAACATTTACACCATAGTAGTAGTACATAAGCTTTCTTCTTAGAGTACAAGGGAGGCTAGGATTTTGAAGCTTTTGGGCATCAAATTGGAGAAGATTAGTTGGTGACAACCAACAAATTTGTACTCAATCTTGTTACCCATGACTTCTGCTACTATGTATGGTATTCAATCTTTAATTTCTAATATGTGGGGCTAAATCCCCCTCTTTGGGGTTGTGCTTTTGATATGGATCTTTAATTTACTTATTGGGTTGTGATATCTTGACTTCTCTGTAGTTGATTTGGGTTAATTTGTATTCGTTCCTAGGTTTAATGTATAAATTTCAAGGTTGCAACAATCGGCCATCAAATTTGAGGACTCCATCCAATTCTGTAGTAGCCTGGCCACTACCAGTTTGCAACACTCGATCACTGATGGCCACTAACGCCTCATCCTTGTACTATTTGGTAGGGATCTAATCAAATAGGGAGGACTAGACCCAACATAGCCTAACACTGGCTCGGAGCCTGAAACATCCGGCCTCACTATCTTATTAGCCAAGGACTAAATATCTAAGGCGAAAGGTCACTCCGCAGTGTAAATAAGCTAGTTGCCCATGCTGATCACCTTCTGGCTCAAGGCATCCATCACTACGTTTGTCATGCCCTTATTATTGTTATTACTATTCTTAGTACTACTACTACTACTACTACTACTATTACTAAATTTACTAGCGTTTAATTATTTCATTGAAAAATAAATTAACGATTAATTATTGGCTCCGTGCATTGCACGGGATCTTTATAACTAGTATATATATAAATTCGAGTCTTTTTTGCTTCAATAAAATTGTTAACAAAAATAACAGAGTTTCAGTGTCCTTCAAATATAAGATGTTAAAGCACTCACCACGTCTTGATAACTTTGCAAGTTCTGCAGCAGCAAGTTTGACCTTTTTCCCAACCAATTCTCTTCTCTCAACTTCATCCATCCTCCACTGTCACAAGCATGAGCAGAAAATTGCACCAAAACATAATACCAAAAAGAGAAGACACGGAGGGAATTAAAGTTGATGTATATATACACATATAAAGACATATGTATTATATACACATTTACACACAAACACAACACACACGTGCTCGTGCACGAGCACAAGCACGCGCATGCGTACACACATATATAATACATACATATTTTTTAATTGTTTTATATATATAAACATATAAACACATAAAAACACAACACGCACGTTCATATGTAATACTCCCTCCGTCCTATTTTATGTGGCACATTTTGACTTGGCATTATGTTTAAGGAAAAGAGGAAGACTTTTGAAACTTGTGGTATAAAATAATTCTTAGATATTTGTGAGGCTGTTAATCATTTTATTAAGGTAAATGAAAATTTTTAAAGTTAAATTATTTCCAATCAGAGTAAGATGAATTTTTTTTTAAATGGACCAAAAAGGAATGGATGTCACATATAATGGGACATACATATTTTAATAGTTAAATATATATGTATGTACATGTCAGGTTATGTTAGCAAGATGTTTAGAAAGAGAAGAATGCATGCAAGACATTATCCACTGATTACAGGCCAATTACAATAAATTGAATAATTATCACTTTGCTCGACCAATCAAATAACACAAGCCCAATGTAATTCCACAAATGGGTCTAGAAAAGCTAAAGTATATGCAACGAGGAAGGTAGAATATGCAAACCATACCCCTACCATAGGAGATAGAGAGATTATTTCCAATAAACCATCAGTGCTCAAGAAAAAGCATATCGAAACAGATCAAAAGAAAATAAACAAAAGTGAAGAAATCAAGGTAATATAGTACAAAAAGTATGGCAAAACATTTAGAAAGCTGAACGAAGCTACAACAAAATAGTGCGATAATTGAAATACAAGAGACAATAGATAGTACTAAAAATCGAAGGACAAGAAACTACAGAAAAAGTACTTCAACTACTAGTATGGAAGGATAAGTGAATAAAACAATGCTCTACTACCTAACCTTCTATCTAATTTGTATCTTCCACAACCTCTTATCTAATAGGGCCATGTCCATGGTAGAGTACAACTGTGTCATGTCATGTCTATAACCTCTTCCTAATACTTTTTTGGGCTACCTCGACCTATCCAAAAGCTATCCATAGTCAACCTCTCCCATCTCCGCACTAGAACATTTGTGCCTCTCTTTTACATGTCTAAACTATTTCAATATTGCATTTGACCAATCATAATATCAAGCTAATCAGTCTTTCATAAAAATATGATCTGTTTTATTCATTGAGTAAATTTTTACTCCTCCATGGTTAGTTCCATTTGTCCTCCTTCATTATTGACATAAATGTCACTCTGATAACTAGATTTATAATTCTCTTAGAAATTTTTCAAATAACTTAAATACTTCTTTACTTAGATTTTTTTCAAGTTCTATTTTTAAAATTAATTTTTGAAAAGTTAGTCAAATATTTCCAACCGCACGTTAATGGTCACTTTGAGTAATTAATTTCTTCTCAAAGTAGAAATTGGACCCTTACCCGTTTCTCTAATTTTAAGATTTTTCTGTTGAAGTCTTAAAATTGAAAGTTTTCTTAATTTCTTCTTTAAAAATTAGGTGGCGCCTCTATCTTTTTTTGAAAATTAATTTTTGTTTAAATTAATTAAGTATTAAATTGATTTTTTTTCGAAAATAGCCCATTTTTCTCAATTAACAATTATATGTCAATTAACAATTGTATGTCAATAAGTACTAAAGGAAACAAGATGTATATTATGACAATTCTTAGGGAAACACTTAGTTTTCCTTTCTTATGTATATGCATCGAGTGTCCCGAAAAGACAATCTCAGGTGGGTTGAATTCATGATTTAAGCAGGGAATAATTGATGAAGATGATTTTAAAAAAACGAGGGTAGTGTGTTGGGATAATGCAAACTCTTCCTCCCACATCGGTGGTGGAAGGTCAAAATGACCAACTTAAATAGGTTGAACCAATCCCATTAGTAAGAGGCCTTTTGAGAGATGCCCAAAAACAAATCCGTGAGGGCTTGGCCCAAAGCGGACAATATCATACTAATGTGGGGTTGGGGTGTCGACGCACGCGGTCCCTACATAGTGTAATATCGGTATTTGCATAATTCGTCCCATTTTGTACATACATATATTGTCTTAGAAAGTATATATACTTTGTGATTTTTGGTTTTAGCTTATCAAGAGAAACAAAAAAATAAAGTACTATTACACAATAACAACAGAACTGAATATCAAGTTACAAAATTCACATTTACAATATTCATAAGATTTAATAAAAACTCTTATTACACGGTATTATAATGTCAAAATAGTGCAACAACAATAGAATTATTATGACAGAAAGCAAAAAAAAAAAACTACAAATATCTAAGCCACTAGCTAGTTATAATCATGACAATATTCAGGACATGTCGTACGTCTAGTCATCCAAGTAAAAAAACAGTCATGATGATATACATGATGCGCAGTAGGACTTGTACATATTCTGCCTGTTCGATTCACTCGAACAGACATGACACGTCCCGTCCGTAAAATTTATTCCTTCTTATACAAAATATGGTACAAGAAAAATAAATCTACTATACGCCTAATGCGCTTTAGTAGGGCAACATGCCTATTCCTATTGTGTGCCTTCTATACCACATAAATGCCCACACTGCTACTAAGACAATGATCCCTATGCTAATGAGGATCAAATTTGGCTTAGTAGCATTATCTTGGTCTACGTCCATTTGAGCCTTGATTATGCCACTACAATATAGAATTGTGAAAACCTGTTGAATCAAATAAAAGAAAATAGAAAATTAAAGTAAATAAAGTGTGTATAATTTTTTTTTTAATTCAATCTAAATATTTAAAATATTTTAATATTCAAAGACTTGAAAAAAAAAACATTATTTCTCATTATTTTTTATTTTTTAAGTGAAATATGCGGACAACTTAAGAGATCACATATGACATAAGCCAAAAAATAAAAATTAAAAATGTATGCCAAATACCATAAGTAGCAAAATACCTACCATATTATTTACCTAGAAAACTCTTCAAGTTCAATTGTCAGTGATCGTTCGAACAAGCCCATCAGAAGATCAACTTCCATCTATAGCATAAACAAACAAAAAAAGATCAAAAATGACAAAACACAAACAAAATGCAATTACTGCTTGAAAAAAAAAAAGGAGAGGGAACTCATAGACTTTACTTTAGGGTGTGACCAATTTTCAGAGGAAAAGACAAATACATTAAGAGCATTAATTCCCCATTTGAGGCACAAACCAATAACATATCATTTCTCAAAATATGAAAGTCATCATATCAAAGATATCTAATCTCAAGTTAGACAGTTCCTTTATTCTAAGGTTAATTCTTAATTGTTAAGCCTTCCGCTGATTGAATGTATGATGTAACTAGTGATCAAGTCAATTGATTCGCTTGGGGACTAGCAATAGTTTGAGAGTATCGGTCACGCCAAGGATATCCTTCAAAGGCATGATAATAGAATTCATGCTTTTAGGCCCCAAAATATAATGACTAATGAAAAGATACAAGGCACTCCTTGAATCCCTAATACCTTGAGATATATGATGTACCAATGCAACATTTTAAGATATAATGTGTGTATCTAGTGCACCTCACATACATCTTGTGAGCCTTACGTGCATCTCGTGCATTTCACGTGCATCTTGTTAGCCTTATGTGTATCTTGTGCATCTCACGTGTATTTTATGAAACTTATGTGCATCACATGTGTCTCATGTGTATGTGATTTTAACACTACTAGCTAGCTAGCTAGCCATGAGAGAAGCAAGGAGGTCAATCTCTTTCAAATATACAACATGAATTATCTGGTAATGTAGTTGGACTCTCGTGTGAATTCGAATGAATCATCCTTTCCACGAAGGTAAATTTATGTACCGCTAAGGAAAAGGATAGCAAATTTCAAATTCAGTCTTGGTAGGACATGTATTTATATTACTTTCTTAAGTCATTAGTTGGTTATAGTCATGATGACATTCAAGACATGTCGTGTGTGTAGTCATCCTAGTATATACTACAACAAATTAGATTATCAAAGACAAATAATTTCGTCATTGGTAAATCATATTTCGTCATAAAAAATCTTGTGTGACAAAAAATATTTTGTCATTCGGTCGTCGTTAAAAGTATATAAAGACGATTTAATGTTTTGTTATTAAAAGAGTCACATCAACTACAAAAAGAAAATTTATCTCCAAATACGTAAACATTTTGTGACAAACTTATTTTGTCACAAAAAATATATTTTTTTTGTAGCTGATAGTACGATTTTGTCACTAAAAACTTTATTATCATAGACAAAACTACATCGTCATAATTCTTCAATTCAATCAATGACGATACCAAATTGTTGCTAAAGTTATATCTATTTCGTAGTTAAACAAATGTGATTTCACGACTGATGACCTTTTTTTATACAAAAAAGTGTTTTGTCCTTAAAGATAAATTAGTAACAAATTTATTATAGTTAAAAGTTAACAATTTTGTAGTTAAATCTATCATTTTATCACTAAAAGTATTGCTTTTACTGACAACATAAAATTATTACTATAAATTTTCATGATTAATGACGATTACAATTGTCATATAATATAAAATTAATTTATATTTAATAGAAAAGAGTATTGGGACAAATAAATTTGTCACTAAATATAGTCAACTTATGACCAAATAATTTATTTTGTGACAAAAACATTTGTCTTAAAAAGTTTAATTTAATCATTACTAAAAAATAATTTTTGGATGATATAATTTTTGCCACTAAGATATAATTTTTGTCACTAGTTACAAACATTTGATGGCATTTAATTATGTTATATTGGTATTTTTGAAATTACAACTGCATAAATTAAAAATAAAGTAAATAACGATATAATTAAGAATAACTAAAATTATACTAAGGTAATATCTCATTACAAGCTCCTTAAGTAAAAGTAAAATATGTCCAATAACAAAATTTTAGCTAAAATATACTAAATATTACTCTCAAACTAAGATCCTGTTTTGATTGGCTTTTGGCTTATAACTTAAAAGTTAAAAGTCATATGTTAGGATTTCTTACTTATGACTTTTGACTTATTTTTGTTGTTTTGTCTTAAATATAAGTGCTTATAGTAAGCAATTTTTCAGTTTATCCAACACTTCAAAACTACTTAAAAGCACCTAAAATAAGCCAATTCAAATGGTCACTAAGACAAATAAGTGGAGGTTTCTTCCAAAGTACCAATACTGTTGTAAAACTTAGCTTGCAATTAGTCTTGATTCAGTTCTCAACTTTTAAACCTGTGGAAAAGAGAGAAAAGAAGATTAAGATTTAGTTTGAAGTGTTTAGACTAAGCTAAAAAAAATCTGTAACACGGTCTATGTCTTTCATATGTTGTAATGCCCATTTTATAAGCACCTAAAAGACAACATATATAATACAAAGGTTATCTTAAGTTAAGGCACTCATGTTCTTGCCAAGAACTTGCTGCAGTTAAACTCTCTATTTACTTCAAAATTAGGATCCAACATCTTTACAACCTCTACGAAGTGTTTAACTACTAAACTCATTGTCAATCTCTTGCTCATGGTTAATTCACTAGGTAGATCTACTTGTAACTACTCACAATTCAACAGATGAAAAAAATTAAAGAAACATTCTTAATCATGCAATAAGATAGACATTCCATCAAATTTCCAATTGTCCTCAAGATGTGGACTAAACCACATCATCTGATAATGTACCAATTGACTTTATCTGCTGCAAAGTAACACACCTCCAAGACAACTCTATGAAGTAACATCAAATTTAAAATAACAAATGTCTAAAGAATGAAAATAAAAGAATTTGTTTAAGGGATTAATGAATATTATGATGGATAATAAGAGTATAAAAGCAAAAATCAAGTGCATTTTTTTTATCACTAAGCACTCTAACAGTTCATTTTCAATTCAAAGCATATACATATGATTGGCATGAGAATGTAAAAACAACATACATATTAATTAATCAATCCACTAATCTCAATCATATCAAGATCTATAGTTCACTAAGTTATGATCCTATTATTTTATAAAGCCTATCAAGTAAATCAATCTTAAGAGTTAAGGGACAAGACTATTTTATCTTTTACTAAGTAGATAGGGAAATACATGACACGATGTGTCTTGTAAATGTGAAAGCTGGTCTAATTTAGGAGTAAATAAAAATATAGAAAAGAAATAAAAACTGAAAATTGATTGAACTTTTGAGCAAAGTAAACTTTTTTGTCTTTTCCTCATCAGAATGGCACTTCACTAGTTTCAACTTCGAACAGATATTACAAGAGTAGTCACTTAAATAAATTAAGCGGATAAGCTTCACATTATACATACATAGGATTCAAAGCGACAAGGTTGTCGGTAGCTCTTTACGTATTTCAAGAACAATGATAGCTGGGTAAAGTCCGCTCTCTTTGCTCTTTGAATGAAAGAGAATGTCATATGAAATAAAAATACTTAATCTTAATCAAAACCCCCTTTTGAGGCAAGTTCACAATAATTTGTTACTAACTAGCGTAACTTTTTTAAGATCTGCAAGTCAGATTTTATTACGAATATATAAAAAATTAGTTTGAATGCGTAGTTTAGACTGTATATGAAGATAAATAATAGTCTATTCAAATGCCTTACCTATATAGCACAAACTGAGCAATTAATATTTGAAATGTCATAATACTACAATTAACTTCACAACAATAGAACTTACTTCCTATTATCCACTTGCTCCTCTGTTAATAAATCTATTAGAATAGGCAATGACCAGCATATTTGCCATCTTATACATGACACTGGAGTTTCATCATGTTAATCAGTATAAAAACTACTTACAAACATGTATAAGCAAGAGAACAGTAACGACGAAAACAAGTAAATCAGAATGACTAACCTCGATAGTCAGTGACAAAGTTCAATTTAACTACAGGTCATCCACCAATAGACTTAAGAAAATCTACGGGAGTCTTGGTGGTTGTTGATCCTTTCTCTCCTGCTCTCATTTCCAATTTCTTACTCTGTAGAATCTCAAAAGTAGCAAATATCAAGATACAACTTATAAAACTAATATACAATGTTACCGCCCAAGCAACAGTAGAGTAGTTTGCCATAAAGTATGGCAGTAAATAATATACACATTGGTAAAGCAAACTGAAGGAACAAATGTAGCCATCAGATACCACCAAGTTTTTAATGGGCAAGCACTTAGAGGTGTTCGGATTGACTTATTCTAAAGTACTTTTGGCTTTTAATCTCTTTTTTCTATTTTTGAGAAAGATTACAAAAATGCTTTTAAGCACCTATCTTTAGTACAAAAAAATTATAAAAGTAAGCTTAAAAGACAAAAGCTGGATATTCTCAACTTATGATTTAGCTTACAAGCTATTTTTAGCTACTCCAACCCTCTCGCAAGGGAAAATTGCATTCTAATTAAAGAAGGGCTTAAGACTGAAACTTGATTTCAATAAGCTGTGACACATTCAAATGATTTTCGAGTGGGCTTAAGACTGAAACTTGATTGCAATAAGCTGTGACACATTCAAATGATTTTCGAGTCTCCAATCAACTAACATTTACTTTCTAGTTTATAGATTCAACTATTTAAATAGGCTTCTAGCATATTATTGGAAAAGATATCCTTTTCAACTAGTATAGTGCCAGAGCCAGGAAGACATTATGTAATTTGGTAAATCATGTAATTTGGAGTTCAAATCTGCCCTCACGAGTGTTAAAACAAATTTGCATGCAGAGCGTAGTGAATATTCTGTGAACAGACCATTAAACCAATTAACTGGCAATGTTCTTGGAAGTTCTATCCACCAAGTTCCACCAGTTGATTTGTTTAACTTTCACAGTTAATAATTCAAGCAGTGGACTTTAGGAGTTTTTCATGAATTCTGATGATATACCTGCCCTCCTGTGCGTTAGCAAATTCTGGACAACTCTTTTGTTTTCAAATGTTCTCAAGACTATCATATATGACTCAAATATAAATACTGTGGCATCTTCTTTGATATGTGTTGCTTCAGCCAAGTGTCTTTAGGAGAGGGTCTTTCTATCTCCGAGAGGTAGGAGCATGTTTGCATATACTCTACCCTTCCCCGATTACATCTGTGAGATTCACTAGGTATGTTGTTATAAATACAACACCAGAAGACTAAACATGCACAAGGTTTCCTTTTCATGATATACATTTTATCAAGATCTAACTCCAACTCTATCGATAGTGTTAATGACTTAAGAAGGAAGTAGTAGATAAATTTGACTGGGCTCTAAGAATTTACGAGGAACGAAAAAAACTATTCAAGTAGATATCGAAAGAACGATCTTTAATGAAAACTCTAAATGAGTTCCTTCCCTTGTTACAAAGAAAATAAAAGCTCTTTATATAGGTAAAGGTTTCAAACTTCAAATGACTTCACAAGCTAAAGTTACCAATAAGATAATATTTAAAAATGAATCTTTTATTTTGAGCAGTAACTTAAACGTGAGACCTAAAGTCATACACCACCCTGGATAGTAGACATCTCACAATACAAACAATTCAAGTTTTTAATTTTTATTCTCTAACTAGCCTCAAAATAGTCTAAAATTGACTTTACATGATGACATCAACCTAAAAATCTGATGACAAAAAGCTAAATGTATAAATGATAATAATCCTCTAGAAAGAGTCTTTACCAAAATTAAAAGACGAATAGGTATAAAAAGTTTCAGCATGTATGAAATGGGGTGACACCCTCAACGTATTGCTATCTTTTGTACAGAACATTGCAGTACAAGATAATACCCTCTAGGTACTCAAGTTTGTAGAGAAAAATATGGCATTTTAGATCTTGAAAACTGAGAAAGATTGATTATAAACAGAACTTAAGCTAGTCTCGTGTATAAGTCCTAGAACTTTCATCTCAATCATACCTAAATCCAAATTAAACAACACTCTATCTTTGTTGAGGGGGTTGGCTGGGGTGATTCCCCCTTTTACACCCAATATGTCATGAAAAAATTACAATGGAAACAAGACTATCCTCTATGCCAAATGTATTCTAGCAAGGATTAAAAAAACCTAGATTAATATATATACCGAAGAAAGGAAAAGCTAACGCGAACTCTAATCTAAAATCAAATTGATGAAGGAAGCTTGGAAAGTTAAGTTATCTCGTGAATTTGTAAAGTTGATCAAACCTAGTTGAAGTTCAAAGAAATCACTGTGCAGAGATGAGATGAATCGGTCCATGGGGAATAGGAATTCTTTGCCTCGGAAACCCAATGCAGGTCGAAATGAAGAGGAAAATGGGTTTTTCCTAAAAAGATACTAAACCAAAAGAGAAAGTTATGTTTGGAGAAGAACAAGAAAAACGAGGGAATCTTTTTGGCGCTTGCATTTGGTGAAATTTTTTAATGTCAAATTTTGGATAAGTATAAATCAAATAACTAAAAGTGAAAATATATGAGATTAATGAAAAATAAAAAATTTAACGTGAGGAAGAAAAAAATATTTTACATAGAAAGAAATAAAAACAATTGAATATATACTCCTATTTTAGTTGTTAAAAATTTTCTAATTTAATTTTCATTTTTATTTGTTATTTTTGATAAATCAAGTAGGACAAAAAAAATTCCTACTAGTTTGGATGCACTTTGCATATGAATGTCAAATCATTTAGTATATTGTTTTTAAAAGATAATGTCAATATTATTAGACCAAAAATTTAAGTAAAAGATTTTATAAATTGAATCAAAAAGTTTCTATAAATAATTTATGTAAGCTTTCATATAATTACTCACTATGTGGATACTGAAAGTTAAGAGTGTCAAAATTAGTCTAAATATAAGTAACCTGTTCAACTCGTCCAAAATTCTATGAGTTGGGCTCAAGATAATTTGCATTGGATTTAGTCTCAACTCATTCAAATCTTAATCCATTTTGAAAAAAAATAAAAAAAATACAAAAATTCACAACTTATGTTTACATAATTTCATATAATCCCGACTCTTTTAAAAAATTACAAAATCCCTTGAAATGATACAAAATTGCAACATCTATTAATACAAATTGCAATCCTACTTCTCCATGTATCATTGATTTCGTTTTTTGTATAAAAAAGAAGGGATTTTTGGTAATATTGAAACAAGTTGGTATTAATTGGAATTAGTTTAAAAAAGTATGAGATTTGTGTAAGTTGCCCTTGAAAGAATCTTCAATTGAGCCCAATTTAATCATCAATTTTAATCCGTTCTAAGGCTCTTTACTTGCATTGATATAACTTATGTTTTCTATCTATTTTATATTTTCTATGATTTATCTATCTATTTGTAACTTTTGTTTTTGTTTTTATTTTCTTGAGTTAAAATTCAAATTGTGGTTGTAAAAAATAAATAAATAAATAATAATAATAATAATATATTAAAATTATTAAAATTGAGCGGGTCATGACCCAATCCGAATTTTAGCCCATCTAAGCCCAACCCATTTGAGTCCAAAATAAATTTGGGTGGGTCATAACCTAAGCCAATTTCTATTTCAACCTATTTTAACATTCTCAATTTCGATATGGATTTTTAAGATGAGAATTCCCAAGAAACAACCTCGCTACTTCTATGAAGTAGTGGTAAGGTTTGCATACATTCTACGCTTCCCAAAGCTTACTTATGAGATTCCATTGAGTATGTTGTTGTTGTTGTTGTTATTAACATTCTCAATTTCAACCAAATCTACCCATTTGACATTCCTATCGAAAGTTATGAAATAAATATACAAAAATATCTATATCTATTTATATTATTAAGCTCAGATAAGGTGATGTGACAAGTCTTTATGTCCTCCGGTTACACATATTCTTTTCTCTTTTTTAAACTTTTTTTAAAATTTGTTTTACATTAATTGAAATTTCTTAATTAATCTTTAAAATATACCTTTGTCCTCCCTTCCCTTTAAATTCATGGCTAAGTTAATGTTGTGCTACTAGAGTTTCTGCATTTGATATAGTAACATATATAAATAAATATAAATATAAAATATAGAAGATACAAAAAGTTTGATGTTTTAATTAGGCGTGTTGTCATAATTTAATATTTACAAAATTAAGTAAAACTGTCAAGAGTAAAAAACTAATCTCGCTAATCTAAAATATTAACTATGATCAAAGTTTTCGAATTTTTTAATAAATTCTAATCAATATTCATTTGATCACATCAAAAATCATGCAACTCATTCTTGAATATCATAAAAAACACAATAAAGTCCTGAAAAGGTTCAAACTAAGAAAAATGAGTTTACAAAAATACAATGACCACGTGGATCATTGGACTAGTTTAGAATTAGGTACAAAAATTAGACTACTATGGTACCTTTATCATAACATATTGAAATCCTAATTAGCTAATTTCTTTCATTAATTAGTGCTTTATCTTTATCGTATTTAATTTTTTTTGTCTGTGAAAAATAATTTGTCAAAAATTCACAAAATATTCTGCACTTAAGCAAAATATAGTCTTACAAATTGGCATTATCTACGCATAATTGGTCTCAATGATATAAAGACCTTGACTCATATTAGATTTTATGTTTGCATTATTATTTTTTTCGTAAGATATAGCTAGCATAATCATATCATTTTATGACTTTGTCTTGTGATTTTCTATAAGAGGCTTGAAAATATTTGTCAGTTGCCAGTTACCCAGGAGGAATCTAGGAAGGGTCACGGAATGTCACGTGACACAGTTTTGTCAGAAAAATTTACTCTCTCTCTTTATATATATATATATATATATATATATATGTGTGCGTGCGCGTATATATAAAAATTAAATGCAAAAGTATTTATAGGAGGATATATTTAATAAAGTGACATTGCTTGAAATAAAAGT
>JAPFFP010085099.1:0-21744 GCA_026153255.1 Solanum medicagineum | reverse complement strand
ACATTTATCAAGTAGCATTGATGGATTTCTCTGGCAATCACAAGGATCAAGGCGAACCGCTTGCTGTATTTCCTGCTCTTTAAGCAATTACTGCTAATCTCGCATATCCAGAATCTCAATAATGATAGATGCAGGAATGGAATATCAACAACTTCCATGTTGGCAGATCTGATGTTCTACCTTTCTAAAATAAAAAGTACTAAAACTAGCTTTCCTCATCAATGCTTTTGGTAACAGATAGGTGAATAATAAGGAATAAGATTGAGTGGGTTTGTCAAGTCGGTGACTCTAGTTCCTCTCCCTTACGGTCGAATGAGTTGAACAACGAAATTCGTTGAAAATGAGTTGCTCGTTGAACTCTTCGTTGTAGAGAACAACTCATTTCGTGTAACTATGTTACACTTATTTCGTACCTTAGTTGCCATTGATCGATTCATCTATAGACTAGGCTTCATCCATGAGCTTAGTGAAAGATAAGTAGCCGATTCGGTTACCAAACTATTCCCGCATGATTCTTTTTCAATCCACCAGCTCAGAGGGTTGGTAAAGGCACCAATATTGACTGAATTGAATTGAGTGCACTCTCACCTTTTGTAATTGTTATCCTACGTTGAGCACCTTGCATTGACATCGATTGATGAGAGCCCTCCGTATACTTTACTTACTTCACTTACTTCATCAAGATGGCCAGCATCTACCTCAAGTAGTAAGGACAGAATCAATTGGATAATTGATGAAAGAAGCTTGCATCACCTAACCGAGTCAGTTTATTTACAAAAGTCTGAAGGTACGATTGTGACTGCATATAACTCCGTCTTGGGTGCGCCCTAGCGCTATCCTCCTCAATCATACCCGATGGAACCCCAAACAAGCCTCATAGCATATCACCACACATCCTTAGTCATGGAAGGAAGATAAATCAACATATGAAACATAAACAAGGGAAATTGGAACTAAGGGAGAGAGAGACTTATATTTAAATAGCTTGAATATCATAAGCAAGTAAAGATCAAGTATAATACATATCTTGTCCAACAATACCTTTAACATAGAACTTAGCATGGGCCAAGACAAGCAACCGGACTCATCCTCATAGTCAAAGTATAACAAAAAGGAAAGATAGTCTTTAACATAGCAAAAGAGCATGTATATTGCCCTCGAACATGAGGACTCACCAACTAGCTTGAATGGATACGACTATCCACATGGAGGAGGAGGATGACCAAATAAAGCTCCGGTTCATACATGGTAACATCATGTGCGCATCGAGTATGTGTTAGTCTGTTTGTATGTACTAAGCATATAGGATACATGAAACAATAAATAGGCAACTTAGTAAAAATGCATAATCATAGGCAATGGATAGCATAATAACAATATGACATGTATGAATGGTGCTTGAAGTAAAATCATGCTTATATAGACCATAGTTCATAAGTAGAAAGAGACCATCCTTTGGCTAATGGGCTTACCACCTCCCGTTCTAGATGATTGAGGAATCAACCCCTCAATATAGTCATTAACATACACCACCCACCTCTAAGGTTATTGAGTTATCAACCCCATAATTTGGTTAATGAGGTATCAACCCCTCAATTTGGTTAATCAGGTATCAACCCCTCAATTTTTTAATGAGGTATCAACCCCTCAATTTGGTTAATGAGCTATCAACCCCTCAATATGGTTAATGAGGTACCAAACCCTCAATATAGTTAATGAGGTATCAACCCCTCAATTTGGTTTTGGTCAATTCAACACTATATAGAGAAATACCATATATATACTTTCCTTCTGTCCTCATCCTAACATCATATACATACTCTCCTTTCATCATGCATACTTTTCATGAAATCAACACATGTTCATCCTTCTTTCATTATCATAGAGTCATTCATAACATAAGAAAAGCATTAGACCTTCAAATCCTCAAGAAGCCCTAGCCGAACATTTTATCCAACACTTGGCGAGTGTGTTGTGTTAGTGTAAAACCATGCAATTCAAGAGTGAAATAATGCAACAAAATCCATTGTAAGACCATCAATTAACACCTTGCAACAGCCTCAAGCAATATACATAAAAACCCCTTATCAAATCCAACATTAGATCCAAGCTTTATAGCTCAAAATATTCTAAAACAATCATACTTTCATAAATTACAAATCACCATGCAGTAAATTTCTTAATATACAATGCTCACATGTAAAATCAACTTTAAATCATGCAATTAAGTAAAAAATAGGATTGGGCACCATAGGTGGAAGGACTCAATAGTTGAAACCCACATACCTTGACTTGGAAGAATTTCTTTTTGAGGACTTTAATGGAGACTTGAAGCTTGAGTGAAATTATTGATGAACTCCTTAATATTGGTCTTGAGCTTTGGGACATGAATTTCATGTGATATATGAGTCTAAGTGTTTGAGTGAGTATTGATGAATGTTTAGGATGATGTGAGGGTGAAATGAGGCTATGCATAGGTATTTCGCAAATATGGGAACCCTTAGACCCAAGACTTAAAAGTCTTGGATCAAAGTCAAGAGAAAACAGGACCAAAATGGGCTACTCACTGGAATTGCATTTTCTGCACAAACGAGTCCTATGAAAATGGGCATAACTACTTCATCCGAAATCAAAATGAGGTGAAACAAGTGCATCGGATAGATAATTGAAAGTTATTAACTTTGATAGCGCGGGCCACCCAGTTCTTTGTGATCTAAGAGATATGTCCCTTCAAAGTTGACCCTCCTAAATTGTGTTTTTGCGATTTTTGAATTTTGATACGGTTGCTTTAAAATTCGGGTTAGACGTATTTCCCACTCAATTTGACCCCCCCCCCCAAAAAAAAGAATAGGAAGTCAGATTTTCAAAATAATGAATGGATTTTTAGATATATAGAAATTACAATTCCAGACACTTTTGAGGCACATTTTCGGGCACTTTTTGGGGTTGTTTCAATCGCCCAAGCCACACCTCCTTTTTTAGGCAAAAGCGGTCATTGTCAAGTGTTAGGGTTGAAGCCACAGGGAATATGGTAGTCTTAGAAGAATTCAATGCAATTTGGGTAAACTAACCAACTTATCTCCCCAAAGGAAGGGGGGTTTATGATAACCATGAAAAGTAATTTCTAAGCTAAAACAAGTGTTAAACCAATATGAAGAGGAACTAAGGTATTGTGTTCCCCATGATTTTCTAACTCACCAGATAATCAAATTCTTTTCCAATATGTAGCATGCAGAACGAGAAGTTAAGTTCATCAAACCCTTTGGCCCAGGCGAGAGGGAATTTCACTATGTGATTTGGTCCATCCCCATAGTGTGATATTAATAACCATTACCTATTGTTCCAGTACAATCTCTCCTTGCCCAATTTGGTTGATTAGACGAGAAACATCAATCAAATACTATTAACTAATCTCTTTAGCTATTCATTACTACCTTGATCTAGGAAGTAACACCTAGGCGGGTTCTAATGTTGGCCACCATTAGAAAGCATTCAATACAAAGAGACTTAACTAATATATGCATGCAAACTTTTCAAGAATTACGAATTTGAATAACATAATTGAGCACTTACACAAATGAATTAAGAATAAGGAATCCAAACTCTTCAATGAGAATCACAAAATTGAAATTGAATGATGAAATAAAGTTTTGAAAGTATTTCTCAATATCTATCACATTTCTCTACTAGTTCTCTATTGTTCCCTTATGAAATATAACCTTAAAACCTTAATTATGGTGTGTAAAATATAAAATAAAAATGAAATAGGATAACTGGGTCAGCAGGCTCTACGAGGGTCTCTATGGGCCGCATAACAGTTTACAGCCTGTAAACAGAATTTTGTGGACTGCTACTTCAATTCTAGTGCTGGCTTTTACAACACCCCTCTACAACCCGTAGGGGTTTTGTGTGATAGAGTTTTAGCAAATCTGTACCTTCTAATCTTCAGAGCATGATATCAAGTCTATGACTTGTAAAGACTTCTATGATTCGTTGCATGTTCATAGACTTAACTTCATAAATATACCCCTCACTAGAATTGTACACAAAACCTATTTTACGGCTCATGGAATCCTCTACGGCCCGTAAAGGGTTTTGTGGAACTTTAACTTCAGTAACTTCTGCACACTTTGCTCAAAATTTTTGCCAACCCTCCTATAAAACGAACATACAAACACAACAAACCTACTAACATCGCTTTGAGAACACACAAAATTCCAAGTTTGAAGCATCAAAAGTGCTGTATTTTTACAAAACATCAGTGTCTTCTAGAATTTTTTAGTGTATCTACTCCAATTGGTGATACTATTCTAGCTAAGAGGGTCTATAGAGATTGTTCTGTGCCAATCAAACACAGAGAAACCATGGTTGGCTAGTTGAGCTAACCGAGATGCACCCCAGGCTCTCTTATCTAAAACTTGATGTTTGATGTTATCCATAAGATAGAAGCATATTTTTCTAAAAGTTTAATATTACCGCCTAAGAGTGTGATTTGAGGTCTTGTAAACCATAATTAGAGTTTTCATCTCAGAGCTAGAAGGATGACAATAGAGAGGAGGAGACCAGATAGTGAGAGTGGTTGTTGATTGAGGCTTGTTACTAGACTTAAATTTTCCATTAGGTAAGTAATGTGGTGATGATTTGATACCCATAAGCTTTGATGAAAGATTTGTAAGTACCATTTGATTTTCATGATGAGGTATAGAGAAAGAGTTATTTTTAGGATTAGTTAGAGTGTGCTCAAACTTGGAAGAGGTTTATGTTCATGTATAAAAGTATTAGGGAGGGTGAATCATAGAGGTTGAATAGGAGAACAGAGTGCTTTCAATGTGATAGATCTAAACTAGGATTATGATTCCGAATTGAGAGCCTCAAGAAATTCATAGAGTTTTGAGCTTAGCCAGATAATGAGGTATAATGAATGGGTGAATAGTACCATGAAACACTTCTTCTTCTTCACAGATAAGATTGACTTCGTATGATCAGATCGCTCTTCTACCTACAGAGGTTTATCATCATCCCACATCATTAACTAGTCCATATCCTACATTTCAGTCTCCTCACCTATCTAATCTGAGACTTAGAGATTCTTCTAGAATTGATACTAGCACTGTACCACCGAATCGACATTAAATACATCCTCCATCACCAACTTCACCTTCTTCTATTGCTGCACATGATGCTGCATAGGATGTGCTTGAGTTAGTTCCTGGATAGAGGGACAAAATTGGGAGAGTCATGCTAGAGCCTGATGATCATCATAAGTTTGTTTTTTTATTAATTTATTTTTACTATATTAATAAATTATAGATGAACTAAGTAACATGTTTATTATGTATTTTGCAGGTGGCATCCTCTGAAAGAGGCTAGGAAGGCTCTACAAGAGAGTGTTATGAGGTTATACACGGAGGCATATCACTCTTGTGGGGAGATTCCAAATAATATCCGCCAAGCGATTTTTCAATGAATTCAAGGTATATATAAGATTACATAATATTTTTGAGTATTATTTAGTTAACTTATTTTTAGCACTATTTACTTTTTTCAAGACTTAATGTACTTGGCAGCTGAAGTACAATATGGTCATTGTTACTACTTTGGAGAGAAAGGCGAGTGCCTAACTATTTCCTGGCTAAAGAAAACAAGGGCTGATGGAAAACCTAGTAGTTGGATGCCTCCAAATGCATATGAATATTTGTGCCAGTATTTGGATATCAATCAATTCAAGGCTTTGTCCGAGCAAGCTGAAAAAGTTAGAGGAAGCCAAAGGGTGGCTCATTGCACACCGAAGGTGCAAAGAGTGTTGGTACCATTAAGAGGAAGTTGTAAGATTTTTAAAATCTTAGGTTTAAACTTGCACTTTCAAATAAATTATTTAATTTGTACAAAGTAGAATTTTATTAATTGTATTTTAATTTACAGGAAAAATTATTGGGGCAGGCTCCCCTAGATGATGAAGTTTCTAGGAAGAATCATATAAGAAAAAAGTAAAATGAGTCAGATCTATATCAGTGGGTAGAGAAAGGAGCGGAACAAGCCTATGTAAGTTATTTAACTAATACACACACATATATATACATACATATGCATGTACGTAAATAATGTATAATTTATTTTGATTCTAACTTTTACTTTTAATATATATATTGAGTCTAACTGTTACTTTTAATATGCAGCATGAGTACGAGCAGCAAATACATGAGCTTAGGGACTCAATCCAACTAATGATTGAGGTATCAAATCAAATTTTGATCGAAAGGGTCATAGGAGGGATCCATAAGGACCGTATGGAATGGGCTCCCAGAAGGACATGCCACGACTTCAATTTGGTTTACAAGGTATTGGATCATCATGTCAAGCTGAGGCCATTGACGAGGTTCAGGTAGCTACATGTATCAAAAAAAATGCTCAACTTACACATGCTTTGGCAGATTTTAGAGTAGGAAGGGCTGATGAGCAAAATAGAATGAGTCAATAATTTGAGCAACTCAAAGAATAAGTGCTTAACATAGCTCGTCAACATTCACCCACTCTCTATTAATCTGACGAGAGTGATGATCTTGCTGAAAATAATCCCTAGGTTTCGTTCTATTTAATTTTTGGACAATTTAGATTTTTTGGTTATCTTTGAAACAATTTAAAACATTGCAAAATTATGAATTTATTCATTTTGAATGTTTAATTGTGCTTATTATTACGTAATTTCTATGTTTTAGTTATTGTTGATTATTTTTTATTGGACTATGTTGATTAAATTATAAATGCAGATGGGCAGCAAAAACTGTGCTATCAAAAAAATTGCGGAAAAATTGACGGACTGCTAGGTCCCTATGTCCATTGCTTTTTTTGCAATTTTTTCCAAACAAATTCAAGAAAAGGGACAAACTAGGTTTCTATGTCTGTTGCTTTTTTGTAATTTTTTCTAAAAAACACTCAGAAAAGTGATGGACTGGGACCCTATTTCTGTTGGTATTTTTGCAATATTTTTAATTTCCAGAAAAGCAGGGAGGTGGGTCCTATGTTCGTTGCTTTTTCATTAAAAAAAATAAAAATTTTAATTATGACGCTGCCCATCTCAAATATTAAATAATTTTTAAAAATAAATAAAGCAATATAGTTTGTTGCCTTTTATTAATTTTTTCTTTGAAAAGTTCCAACGCAAATTGCTTTTTAAAAAGTATCGAGCAAAAAAGCGATGAAAGTGATTGCGTCTCTTTTCAGTCGCTTTTGACGAAAAGAGTGATGGATGTTATCTCTTTTGTCCGTCGATTTTTGTGTTTTTTAGTAGTTCTTGATCTTAGCCATGTTTTTGTTACAGGAATCAGTCTGATCCACTGGCAGAACCAAAACCTTATTTCCAGAAAAGTAAGCGGAGGACAAGACTTTTATATTCAATCCCACCAATTGCACTCGTCGAACAAGAAGAGCAGGTTGGCAATAAGGAGAGGGTGGAACCAATGGTTGACCCTGTCGTAGAACCAGTAATTGACTTTGTTACTGAACCAATGGTGGCTAGATTGGTTCGAGATGTGGCAATCCCATGTGGTACTAATACTACTAATTGCATCTAGAAATCACCTCCCGGTGGTATATAGGAGCTCAAGCAGAAAATGGTGCAACTTTTGCACTCTACCAGACAATTCACGAGATTGCCACATGAAGATCCTCAAGTTCATCTTCAAAATTTCTTGGAGATTAGTGACACCTATGTTCCTCAAGGGGTGTCTTTTGACTATGTGAGGTTGACCTTGTTCTTCTTTTCACTACTTGGAGAAGCAAGTAGGTGGTTGCAATCTGAGCCACCTAATTCTAGTACTACTTGGGATGACATTGCTAGGAAGAACAAATTCTTTTCATCTAAGAAGACAACAAACCTTAGGAGCGAAATCATAAGTTTTAAAAAAAAGTCAGGGGAGAACTTGTACCAGACCCGAGACATGTTGAAATAATTTCTTGTTAATTGTCTCATCACTACCAAGCTAATGAGGTGTTGGTCCATACCTTCATTAAAGGGTTGGAACCCATCACCAAGATTTTACTTGATTCTGCTGCAGGTGGACATGCTCTGGTGAAGACATATGATGAGTTATATGGTTTGTTGAATCGTATTGCACAAGGAAATCTATAGCGGAATAGTTGATCAAGCAAGCCTATGGAGTAAAGTAAGCAGTTGCGTTGGAAGTGGATACGATGACAACTTCAGAAGCCCAAGTGTCGCGATGCCGAATATGCCGACTACCCACTTCAACAACTTGGCTTTAGGATAGCAGCAGGCTCAAGCAAATATTGTCTATAGTAGCAGTCCTCATGGTGTGATATGTGTGGCAGTGGGGATTATATGACTGAATGCTATGGTTTAAATCCAGAACCTGTCAATTTTAATGGTAATGCAAATCGAGGAGGAGGCTCTCAAGGATTTGGAAATACTTACAACCCCAACTAGAGAAATCACCTAACTCCTCCTAGGGAGGTAACCAGCAAAACCAAGACCACCTTAATATAGACCACAAGGGGGTGGAAAGCTCTACAACCAGGAAGTACAACAACCAGCAAAGCCCACAGGTATGAGGATGAATGACATGTTGAGAAAGATCTTAGCAAATCAGCAAAAAGATCAACTAGAGCGAGCTAAGCAGGTTGTTGAATTTTGTCAAAATCAGCTTGGCATTAAGAATCATGAAAATTAGTTTGGCTAACTGGAAAAAATACACAATTCTATACCTCAAGGTGTCTTTCCAGGTGATACTAACCCAAACTCAAAGTAGTTAAATGAGATTGGCACAAGGAGGTGAAAGCCCATGGCAGAGTTGGTCCCGAAGTAGAAAAGTAGGGAAAACCTTAGTGTAGAGAAGGAAGATGAGGCTAGAAATCCCAAACCTCCAAGTGTTGAAGCTGAACCAAAGCAAAAGCCTCCTTCTGCATTTCCTTAGAAGTTCAAAAAGAAGAAGAAGGATGAGTGCTTACAGAAGTTAATTGGGCTCTTAAAACAGATACACATTAACTTACCTTTAGTTGATGTTTTCTAGGGGATCCCAAAACATGCCAAGTATGTGAATGACCTTCTAGCCAAAAAGAGCAGGTCGGATGAGTATGAGACACTTGCACTTGCTGAAGAGTGTATGAAACGACCCCGAAGAGTGCCCGAAAATGTGCCTCGAAAATGCTTGTAATCGTAATTTCTATATATCTAAAAAATCCATGCATGATATCGAAAATATGACTTCATATTCTTGTTCAGGGGAAATTATTTGAGTGGGAAATAGGCCTAAGACTGATTTTAGAGCAACCATATCAAACTTTAAAATTCCAAAAATGGAATTCTAGCGAGGGTCCGCGTCCCTGGCGCAACGCAGCAAAGTCGCTCCTTAGTGTTGCCCGGTTCTTGTATTCCGGTCCAAGGCCTTTTGGGTCATAGTGCTAAGCCTCTCCATATGTAAGAACACCTATACTTAGTCATTTTCAATCCCATATCATTCAAGACATTCCCCAAAATCCTCTCTAGCACTTAGCCAAATATTTCATCCAAATTCAAGTGTCCCAAACTCATTCCGAATGTCAAGAAATTCATTTAAGCTTCAAACTCTGATTCAAATCTAAGTTAAGCTTATTCATGTCATTAACGACCATTGTGGGGTCCCTACATCAAACTAAGTTCAAAGGAATTTCTGTTGGCTAAGTTTTGCACAAGTAACGGTAGGAGGGTCAATTTTAAAGGGGAATATCTCTTAGCACACAATGAACTGGATGGACCACAACCTACTAAATCGATTCTCTTTGAATTAGCTTCTCAACGGACTTAGTTTCACCTTATTTAGAGTTCAGATGAAGAAGTTATGCCCGTTTCATGGAACTCGTCTATGCAGGGGTATATACGGATTTTTGCCAAATTCCATTTCATTAATGACATTTTGTAAATTTAGTTATTTCTATTGGTCTTTTAGAGATTCCAATTCTATCTTAACACTTTCTAAAGACCTAAACCCTATTCCTAGAGATCAAATCCACTCCTCCCAATTGGAATACATTATCAAATTTTCCCAAGAGCCTCTACCAAACCCCAATTCAAGGAAACTGAGAACAAGTTGTCAATTTCAAGAACCCATTCCAAGCTTCAAGTACTTCTCAACTCAATAAAGAAATTCAAGGTCTAAGGTATGTGAGTTTCATTCATGGGTTCCTTTCATCCATATATCCCAATCTTCCTTCTTATGAAAATTGCATGATTTCAAATCATATTTCTTATGGGTATCTATTATTATGAAATATGAGCATGAAATATGCTGGGGTTTATCAAATATTGTTGATTAAGCATAAATATCTGGAGCTTATACTATGAAGTGATCTTTGTCTATTGAGACTACACATGATTCAAGTCATGAGATCTATGAACTATTGTAAAGTTTTGATATGATTTACAAGTTACCCATGATGGGGTTTTACCATGATCTTGGTGGGCTAATTTACATGATTTTAAGATGCATTGATTTCACTATTTCATAATCTATATTCTTGCATTTTGCATGATTTGAACATGTCCTCATATGTGCCCACCAAGTGCTTGATAAAATGTCAAGTCAAGAATTCCCAAGTTATTTACATGTTTTGTGAGTCAAGTGTCTTCATAATGAATATGGGCTATCAAAAATGTTATGAATTCATGAAAATATCTATGATTATGCAAGTATGGAGTTAAGCCTTATTTTCAAGTTTATACCTCTTGTGACCCTTTGTATGTTAATGCAAGGGTATTGTTTGATGATGATCTATTCTTGTATTTTGAAGTTGGCCACATCATTTGAGGTCAATGATGTTAAGAGCTACTCGTACCATGTCTCTATGTTTATTGCAAGTTATTAAAAGTATAATTATCTTATATATTCCGTAGGGTTAGGCTTTGCACCGATGGATGGAGAGTTAGCTCTCTTTTTTGAACTATGTTCCACTATAGGACTATGTTATACCTTGTAATGCTAGTGGATTCATTTAGTACACTTTACCATGAAAGTACCTAATCTGAAATGGGGCAGGTCCCCATAAGGAAGGTCACTTAATCCAAAATAGGGCGGGTCCCCGTAAGGTGAAACATGGTCATAAATCCTTTCCAAAATGGGGTAGGTTCTCGTAAGGAGGGTTACTTCATCTGAAATGGGGTGGGACCCTGTAAGGTGGAGTATGATTTACCTTGGCAAGTAGACCACCTCTTTATCCATGAGAGGTAATCATCGGGATTCCAAGTTATAGCTCGCTTCGTCTTATTCTATGTCGGTTGAGGCTTCTTCCCACACTTACATATTATAATCTATACAAATTGAATGGTTTTCAAAGCATGATTTACTTAAGCATTGATCATACATGTCATATTGCTATTATGCTATTGACTGCTTATTATTATGCATTTTGACTATGTTGCCTATCTCTTGTTGTATTGCATCCAACATACTTAGTACATTCAAACGTAATAACGCATACTCTATGCCTACATGATATCACTATGTAGAAATTGGAGTTCTTACTGATTCTCCTCCAACTGGCTAGACGGATTGCTCAAGTTAGCTTTTGGTGAGCCCTCATGTATGAAGACAATATCTGTCTTCTTTCATACTTATGTTTAGAATACATCTTGTATATTTGGATTACTATTGTCATTATGATGAGGGTGAGCCCGGTCACTTGTCTTGGATCCTGCTAAGTTCTATGTTTAGAGGTATCCTTGGACACGTTAGTAACAATGCTATGAGCTTTGACTCTCTTTAACTCTTTTGATGTTTTACTATCTCTCATTGTTATTATTTTTCTTTCACGACCAAGGATGTGTAATGATATGTTAAGAGGCTTGATTGGGGTCCCTTCAGGTTCTTTATTCGCCATGTCACGTCTAGGCTCTAGGCTTGGGTCGTGACAATGTAGCTTCCGGATCCTAAATAAAGTAAAGGTTAGGATCCTGGAAGTTTCACTATCTAAGTTACAATTGGAAGTTGTCTAAATACAAGGAGATTGTGTGATCGAGGTGCAAGAATAAATCTGATGTCTGTATCCATGTTCAATAAGATGGGTTTGAGAGACACAAAACCAACTATAATCTTGCTCCAGCTTGCAGATTGTTCGGTTGCTAGATTGGATGGGATCATAGATAAGTCTTGGTCTAAGTGGGATCTCCTATATTCCCTGTGGAATTTGTCAACCTTGACTTTCAGTAAGACCAGAAGTTCTATTTATTCTGAGGTGCCTGTTCTTGGCAACAGGAGGAGTGTTGATTGATATAGTGGTTGGGCGCCTAACACTGTGTGCTCATGACATGGTGGAGGTCTTTGACGTCTATCAAGATTTGAAACTACCCGTCGTGTATGAAGCTTTTATAGCTATTACACTATTTGATGCAGAGGCTAAAGTCCAGCAGGTTGAGGCCAAGGACCCACTAGTAAAAGTATTGCTCAATCAAGAGCTAGAGGGTTGAGGCTAAAGCAATAGTGAGGGTGCTCAACAACCCAAATGTTAGTATGCTTAAGAAGTTAGTAGAACCACTAGATAGGATTTGGGTCCCTCACACAAGCCATCTATTCAGGAAACTCCTCAGTTGGAGTTGAAGTCGCTTCCCTCCCATATCAGCTATGTTTTTCTTGGTAAAAATAATACTTTACCTGTAATCTTGTCTGCTTCCTTGTCTGTAGACCAGGTTGAAGCTGTTATTTCTATGTTGAAAAGAAGAAAAAAGGCTATGGGCTAGAAAATGTTGAATCTTTATGAAATTAGCGTGACCCTATGGATGCACATGATATTTATGGAAGAAGGTCAAAAACTGATAGCCCAACCATAGAGAAGCTTGAATCTCATCATGAAAGAAGGTGTAAAAAAGGAAATAATCAAGTGGATGGATGATAGGATCATCTATTCTATTTCAGATGGCAAGTGGGTTAGTCTAGTTCAGTGCGCCCAAAAGAAAGATAGGATGATAGTGATTACTAATGAGAAGAATGAGCTCATCCTTACTAGAACAGCTATGTGGGGGGAGAATTTTCATATATTATAGAAAGCTAAATTATGCCATGAGGAAAGGTCACTACCCGGTGCCATTCATTAATCAAATGTTGGACAGGTTAGCTAGACAAGAGTATTATTGCTTCCTAGATAGTTACTCCAGATATAATAAGATGACCATTGCTCTGGAGGACCAAGCGAAAACAACATTCAAATGTACCTATGGTACATATGTATTCAAGCTTGCGCCCTTTGGTTTGTGCAATGCACCCGCCACATCCCAGAGGTGCATAACAGTTATTTTTAATAACATGGTTGAAGATTTTATGGAGAACTTCATAGATGGATTTCCTATGTTCGGGGAGTCATTTGATATCTTCTTGGAGTGTGTGGACAAGGTATTAACTCATTGGGAAGAGATTAATCTTTCCTAAACTAGTAAAGTGACATTTCCTTATGAAAAAAGGGATTGTCTTGGGTCGCAAAGTGTCCAAATAGGGCTTAGAGGCTGACAGAGCTAAAATACAAGTGATAGAGAAGCTACCTCAACCCATTTCAGTCAGAGGAGTCAGATGTTTTCTGGGTCACGCAGTGTTTTACCAAAGATTCATTATAACCTCTCTAAAATTTCAAAGCCCTTGTGTGGACTACTAGAGAAGGAGGTAAAGTTTGACTTTAATGTTTTGCGTTTGCAGGATTTTGAGAGCTCCAAATTGTGATGTCAGTATTACAGCAGCGGGGACAAGCTTGAACCATTGCAAGGATAAGATATTCCACTTGATATACTACACCAGGAAGACCTTGGATCTAGCACAATCTAGTTATAAAGTCACAGAGAAGGAGATTTGGCATTAGTCTTTGGCTTTGATATGTTCCATTACTACTCGGTTGGTACCAAGGTGATAGTATTTACTGATCATGCAGATCTGAGGTACCTCTTCAACAAAAAGGATGAGAAGCCCATACTTATTCAGTGGATACTCTTAGTATAAGAGTTTGATATCAAAATCAAGGATTAGAATAGGTGTGAGAATCAGATTACAGATCACTTATCCAGATTAAAATATGACACGCACATTGCTAAGTAGGGACAAGTTAGGGTGTGTTTCCAGATAAGCAACTCTTGGCTTTGGATATTGAAGAGTTATCATGGAATGCTGATATAGTAAACTATTTGGTTAGTGGGGTGTTCCCACCTGATGCAACACGCCCGCAGAAGAAGTGACTGAATTATGATGCTAACTCTTATATATGGAATGAGCCTTATCTTGTCAAATAGGGAACAAATAGAATGGTGAGGATGTGTACCAGAGGTTGAGATGCACCAGGTGCTTGAGCGCTACCATACTTCACCATATGGAGAGCACCATAGAGAAGAGAAAATTGCCCATAAGGTGCTGCAATCCAGCTTTTTCTGGCGTACTCTATTCAAAGTTGCTATTGATTTTATCAGGAACTATGATGCATGCCAAAGGACATCGGCTATATCCAGGAGGTATGAGATCCCTCTTAATAACATACTAGAGGTTGAGTTCTTTGATGTTTCAAGGATGGATTTCATGGGACTATTCCCACCATCTTTCGAGAGCCAGTATATACTTGTGGCTGTGGATTATGTGTCTTAATAGGTAGAGGTTGTAGCTTTTCCCACTAATGACTCCAAAGTGGTGAGTAAATTCCTGAAGATTCACATCTTCACGATGTTTGAAACTCTGCAAGCTATTATCGGTGATGGAGAGGCACACTTCATCAACCAGATAGTGAAGAACCTACTTGTAAAATATGCAGTTAGACAGAAGGTGGCCACAACATATCACCCACTAACAAGCAGACAAGTTGAGTTGTCTAATCATGAGGTAAAGCAAATCTTGCAAACAATAGTCAATGCAACAAGGAAGGATTAGACACTAAAGCTGGATGAAGCTTTTTAGGTGTATAGGATAGCATATAAGACTCCAATTGGCACTTCACCTTACAAAATAGTCTGTGGGAAGGCTTGTCATCTCCCTATCGATCTAGAGCACCAAGCGTATTGGGCTATCAAAAAGTTCAATCTTGTTCCAGAGCTCATAGGGCACAGGCAATTAGAACAATTAGAGGAGCTAGATGAGTTCAAGATTGACGCATACGAGAATGCTAAAATCTAAAAAGAGAAGACTGAGAAGTGGAATGATCATGACATCATTAACTACACTTTTGAACCTGGGCAAAATATACTTCTTTTCAACTCTTGTTTGAAACATTTCCCAAGAAAATTATGGTCCAAGTAGAGTAGACCATATGCAGTGGTACGGTTACACCACATGGTGCAGTTGAACTCTAGGATGAAACCAGGAAAAACTCATTCTCGATAAATGGTCAGAGACTCAAACACTACTATGGTGTTAATAAGGACCATGAGGAGGAGGGCATTGATTTGGATAATAAATAGTAAAATGATGTTGAGTCGTGCGGTGATGATAAATCAGGCATTACACGGGAGGCAACCTGTGGTGAGATATTTTGAATTTTTTCATTTTACTTCTTAGTGTAGGAATTCAAAAAAGAACATCACATCCAAAAAAGTATCTTCTGACACAATGTGCTAGTCACGCGTCACGAACATGACCCATTTGTCTGCAGAACTTTGTCATTTTGATTTCCTATTGATTCGTTTGATATTTTTGATTTCTCTTGGCCAAAATTGCTTGTTTTCATGTTTTAGAGCATATGCAAGTGTTCGAGAATTTTTTTGAGGTCTGACGGTTGAAAAATATAATTTTTTGGGCCCCCAAATATTTCTTATCCAATAAGGTACGAGACAGGTCTGCGTATGGACCTTTTATGGATGAGCTCATTTAAGCATTTGTTCAATTTCGCAAAAACATAACAAAAATGTAAAGTATAGTGAGAGTAGTGTTATTTTTTGCAAATTTTACTTAACCCAACCCATTTTTTACCACTATATTAACTCTACCCTTCATTTTTTACCCCTCTTTTGTGTAACGACCCCAAAAAGTGAATGAAAATGTGCCTCAGAAGTGCCCAGAATCATAATTTTCATATATCAAAAAATTCATTCGCTATTTCGAAACTCTACCTTCATATTCTTGTTTAGGGGATCAAATTGAGTGTGAAATGGGTCTAACCTGAATTTTAGAGCAACTATATCAAAATTCGAAAATAGCAATAAACGCTATTTTGGAGGGTCAACTTTGAAGGGGTATATCTCTTAGCACCAAAAAGAATTGTGTGGCCTACGACTTACCAACTTCAATCCCTTTGAATTAGCTTTGTAATTCACTTTGCTTCACCTCACTTCGAGTTCGGATGAAGGATTTATTCCCATTTTCATAAAACTCATTTGTGTAGAAAATGCAGATTTCTAGTGAGGTGACGCGAACCAATGTTAATTTTGGCCCTGGTTTTAGGATTTCGGTCCAAAACTTTCAAGACTTGGGCCCAAGGGTTCCCACACGTGCTTTTACCTATACTTAGCCTTACTTTACCATCATATCATCCTCAATATTCCCTAATATCCTCTCAAACACTTAGACTCATACTTCACCCTAAATTCAAGTCCCAAAACTCAAGGCCAATCTCAAGGATTTCATCAAGGATCTCACCCAAGCTTTAAATCTCCATTAGAGTCTTCTTCATGAACTTCATAAAAGCTAAGGTATGTGGTGTTGAACCATTGGTCCTTCCATTCATGGTGCCTAAATCCTCTTTTTACTAATATTGCATGATTTAAATTTGAGTTTACATGTTGGTATTGTATATTGGGAAACTTGCTGCATTTTAGTTTATAGAAGTATGGTTGTTTTAGCATGTTTTGAGCTCTAAATCTAGGATCTAATGTTGGATTTGATGAGCGGCTTTGATGTGAATGTCTTGGGGATGTTGCAAGGTGTTGATTGATGGTTTTACTATAAATTTTCTTGCATGATTTCATCTCTAAATTGCATGATCCTTTACTCCTATTACACACTCGCCAAGTGTTTGATAAAATGTTCAACTAGGGTTTCTTGAGGAATTGAAGGTTCAATATATGTCTTATGAGTTGAATGGTGTTATGATAAATATATGATGATGAAATAATGATAGAATGATGATGAGATGATTGTATGCTTATGATGTATAATGAAGAGAGGAAGTGTAGGTATATGATGACTTTGTGGTGATGATAGGGATGTCTATATGAGTTGTTTTCATTGAGGAGTACCTACGGTGTTGCATGTTGTAGTTGGGTTCTTATATTTGTTGTGTTCTAAGAAAATAAATAGTTCTTTCTTGATGTTTTGAATGTAATGGCTTGATGAGCTAGTTCTATGATCCCTACCAAAAAGGCCATGCCGTAAGGTAGAATAGCTAATTATGCTTACTGAAAAGATTATATCGTAATGTATGGACACCCCACTGAAAAGGATATGCCGTAAGGTAGAAAGACTAAAGGTTCCCACTAAAAAGATCATATCGTAAGATGTAGACATTGTAGTAAAAAGGACATGTCGTAAGATAGAACGAATCAAGTTTCCTACCCAAAAGATAATATTGTAAAGTAGGGGACGTCTTATCCTACTTACCAAAAAGACTATGATGTTCGGTAGGGGTATTGATAACACTCCCCAAGTTGTTATACCATAAGGTGAGTGGGGTTCATTTGGCCCATTTCATAAAGGTTGGTACAATAGGGTTTGAGTATGTTTCTCATATTGAGTTTATATTCCTTGATCATGATTTACTAGCATGTTTTACCTTAAGCATTGAGCATGCATGCCATATTGATGTTATACCTATCCTTTGCTTATAATTATGAATTTTGATTATGTTACCTATCTCTTACTAGAACTGCATCCCATATACTTAGTATATTCAAAAATAATAATGCATACTATATGCCTACATGATGTTACCATGTAGGAACCAGTGCTCCTATTGATTCTACACATGGCTAGAAGGATTGTTCAAGTTAGTCTTGGTGACTCCTCCATTCCGGGGACAATCAATATTCTCTTTTGTTATGTATTAGGACTCTCTTTCATTTATTGTATACTTATGATCATGAGGGTGAGCCCGGTTAATTTGTCTTGTTTGGGGTTCCTTCAAAGTACTTGTTTGCCGGTCAGGTCTAGTCCTAGGCTTGGGTCCTGATAAAGATGGTATCATAGCACTAGGTTGTTAGATCCTCGGAGTCCAACACACTGCATCGATTAGAGTCTTATTCATTGTTGTGTTGTGCACCATAACTATGAGTAGGAGGCTATGAGATGTTTTAAGAAATTTTTCCCTTCTTCATGGTCTATGTCGTGCTTTAGAAGCGAGATAGGGCTTTCCCCTCTAACAAAAATTCTTTGCTCTTTTAGTTGATCAGATCGCTTGAAGGAGGAAAGTGAAGGAAGGTAAGTAGAAGGTTTTGATTTTGATGGATCCGAGTTTCACTAATTCTTCTCTATTTTTTAGTAGATGGTGGGGCTTGTTGTGTGCCCAAGTGGTTGTGTGGAGCTTAGTTGGGTATATTGTTGCTAGAAGGTTTATAGGTGTTGATCCAGGTTTGTATTATATTAGGTCTTGCTTTGTGAGTGGTTGGAGTTGGCATGGTGGATTTGGATGTCATTATAGGGATGGAATGGTTGCATGCATGTTGTGTCTTCATAGATTGTAGAAGTTAGAAGCCATAGAGGTAGCCCCGATTCCTTAATGAACCCGTCTTTGAGTGGGAGGTTGTCAAAGTGGTAGCAAGGGAGGTAGGTCCATTCTTGAATTGAGATACAATTGATCTCTAAGGGGTTGCATTTTTCATGTTGTGAGAAATAAAGGTGTTGAACCTAAGTTGTTTTGTCTATAGAATTGTTGGTGGTGGTAGATGAGGCTTTGAGTGTCCTTTTTGATATTTTCAATTTTGGGGTAGTGTCCTTTGGTTTGACTAGTACATTGGTTATGCCTATAAGTCTCATGAGTAAGATCTCTAGACCTTATCCTAAAAGGTTTATGGTAGTTTTGGCGATGATAGTGTGGTTCGTTCCCTAATAAGGTAGTGCATGTCAAGCATTTAAGGGTAGTATTACAAGTATAAGGAAGAAGGTTGGGTGCTAGTAGGATTCATATGTACGAGGGTTGATCATTGATCTCTTCTAATCAAGGAGACCCAAAATTATTTTCAAGAAAACCTACATGGATTTTACTTATTTTAATTTGGGATTTGAATATTATGATGCCTAAGATTCTATTCATACATGGGTAGTGTTTATTTGATGAATTTAATGTGATTTAAACCATTATATGAGGATTTACTTTAGGTTTATGAAGTTATAGGTATGCATGTTTTCCTGTTGAAATTATTTATGCATGAGAGATTACACTGTGGATTTAAATATAGAATTAATTATGTTTTCACTTCAACTTCATATTAAAAATGTTGATTTCTAAATGGAGTCTTAGTTGCCCATGTCATTTACTCATTGTTCATAGCATATGCATTCATGTACACAGATTATTTTGGAAAAAATTATGTTATGGTTAAGCCCAACTTCATTTTATTGTATGATTTTGATAAAAGGTTGGTTATGACAATATTGTGATCATATATATGTCTTTGATTTTGGCTCTTTAAGCATTTTGGGTGCTTGTACCATTTTGTTTATGAATGAGCTATTCCCATGCATGAGTATTATGACTATGAAATTATGATTTTAGCATTTGAGCCTAAGTATGAATTATTATGAATGGTGTTTGGCTTTTAAGCCCATTTTTGCATTGAAATGATTTGGAAAATAACTATTGCCTCTTTAAAAGTTTGTATACGCATATTGTAAGTATTCTTGTGGGATGACAACTTAGGTTGTTGTGTTGGGGGTCTTGGGATAGTTTGGGCTACTTACATAGCATGTTTGTAATGAGTGTAGAACCCATAAGGTTGTAATATGATGGGTAAGGATGGTCGATCTATTTAGTCAACTACGATGGGTTAGTCACTTCTCTAAGATTGATCTTTGGTTCGAGTTTTGTCCCCAAGTAAGGATGAGGGTAGGTGATATCCCTAAGTTCCCTTTTGAACCAGGAATGAGTATTTTGGTTATTGGTGGAGTTGTTAGGTAGGTTTGTGCACCGGTTGTGTCTATTGGGTTTCATGAATAGGGTCTTAAAAACCTTACCTTGATATATTTGTAGTGGTCTCTAGTGATGAGGTGTTGATTTGTTTAGAGCTTGTGAATCATTTGGGGGTAGTGTTGCAAGCCTTGGAGGATGAGAGGTTGTTTGCTAAATATGACAGGTGTGCATTGTGGATAGCAAGAAGGTGGTTAGAGTTCTTTAAGGATTATGAATGAGTGTGCAATATGTTTCCCCGGTTAGGCTAATGTTACGATCAATATTCTAGGTAGCTTTGCATGTTTGTTGATGGTGGCAAAGAGGAGACTAGTGGGGTCCATCGGTGGTTGGATTAGAAGTTATGTTGAGGGAAGTTGAGTATGGTGGTGTAGCATTATTGATGGTTCCAAATCTTTTTGGGTTAAGAGGCCTAAATTAGGCAAGGCCTTGATTCTACCTCATTAGAGTTGGAAGTTTTAGGTGAGAAGATGATAGAGTGGGGGTTGTCTCCCAAGGGGGAGATGGTGGCTGTGGTACCAAGTGAGGTAGGTGTATTTAAGGTTGAAAATTGAGTTGAGGATTGTGACACCTTATATAGTGTAAAGGGAGGTTGCTTAGGTTGCATAAGTTTGGGAATTGCCTATGGTATGGTTATGGTTTGTCCAATTTTTACTGATTCTGGTTGGATGTGATGTGTTGGTGATTTTAGTGTCTTAGAACACTTTGAGGTTATGGGTGTTGAGGAGGGTAAAATGTCTTAAAAGAAGGTTCTGATGGGGGGGTGTTAGATGGATGAGTCGAGAAGTTGATAGATAATGATGTAGTGCTCTTCAATGCCCTTTGGGAAGAGTCGTCTATTCTTATGTATCTCTCGGGAAGCCGAAGCGTGCATGGAGGAGCAATAAATATCTTTCATTCTATGCAAGCTTATGATTACACATCATGCCCCTTTTTATGATTTCAAGTCTCAAGTTTCAGCCCCTATGTCATTCATATGCGTTCATGTTTAAGTTGGCAAGTTCATGATGATTTTACACCTATATTGGGATTTTGAAAATGATGTTTTAAAGTGTATTGTTGCATTCTTGTTGAGTCTGATCTCCTTATGATTATTCTTCTCTTTTATGTCCCTTTTACATTCAGGGAAGAACGTTTTCAAGGGGGAGGTATTGTAACGACCCCAAAAAGTACCTGAAAATGTGCTTCGGAAGTGTTCATAATCGTAATTTCCATATATCTAAAAGTTTATTGGTTATTTTGAAAATATGACTTCATATTCTTCTTTACAGGGTCAAGTTAAGTATGAAATGGGTCAAACCCGTACTTTAGAGCAACCGTTTCAAAATCCAAAATCGCAATAAATGCTATTTTAGAGGGCCAACTTTGAAGGGGCATATCTCTTAGCACACAAAGATCTAAGTGATCGACGACCTACCAACTTAAGCCCTTTGAATTAGCTTTCTAATGCACTTTGTTTCACCTCATTCCGAGTTCAGATGAAGGATTTATGCCCATTTTTGTAAAACTCATTCGTGTAGAAAATGCAGACATCCAGTGGGCATGTTAACTTTGGCCCTACTTTTTGGATTTCGATCCAAGACTTTCAAGTCTTGGGCCCAAGGGTTCCCGTACGTGTTTTTACCTATACTTAGCCTTAGTTTACCCTCATATCATCCTCAATATTCCCCAATATCCTCTCAA
>JAPFFP010085084.1:0-45362 GCA_026153255.1 Solanum medicagineum | reverse complement strand
CCCTCGACCCCCTTAAGCGTTAGACGCACATATAGCCCATTAACACGAGATTCAAGTACTTTTAAAATTTAGCGTCAATTTATCCAAACCATGTCATGTTTTATATGAATTATACCAGTATTGTAAGGTG
This sequence comes from Solanum medicagineum, assembly GCA_026153255.1. Taxonomy (NCBI): domain Eukaryota; kingdom Viridiplantae; phylum Streptophyta; class Magnoliopsida; order Solanales; family Solanaceae; genus Solanum; species Solanum medicagineum. Next base: position 45,232 of record JAPFFP010085084.1, on the reverse strand, counting down.
TGGGGTGTTGCAAGTAATTAGGTTGTTCTGCTCTTTATGACAGGTGTTTGATGGGGAGAAATTCGATATTGGTAGCATAATGAAGGTTCTTAGAAAACTGAAGAAGGTACTTGTTTCCCCGAAGAAAGACTTTGAATGTACCAAGTTTATCCAAGTTCACATGAGAAATCGAAAGCAGTAAAGAGTGGTAGTATTTATGAAGCTTTATGTAATAATTTAATTAGAACTAACCGTTATAGCCGTAGAAGTCATACAAGACTGGGGAAGCAACGGTTTGATGTATCACAAGAAGAAGAGCTCCGACAGTGCTGCCGAAGATGAATAAAAGCAAAATAGGATGTTTATCTCTATATGTGATACTTCAAATCCAGTGTGTGTTAACACATGCTTTGACAAAACATTGAACTTTGGTCTTAATGTCTTTGCTGCTAACCCACCAGCAGCCCCTAATTGACTGAACTCATGATAAGTGGAGAGAATGAAGACGGGTAAGAAGAGAACCCTTCCCATGAATAATATGAACGCCATTACAATTTAAGGATTCAAAATTTCTCTTCTTATTCTTTTCTCTCTCTACAATTGTGAGAACAGAGAGGAGTTCAAACAAAGAGCGAAAAAATAGGACTTCCGTCAGATTGGCTGGTAAAGTATGAACAAACAGATGCCAAGCAAGGAACGAAACTTTGGACAAAAAGATGTCAAATGTAATATAAAAAAAGAATAGGAAAAAGGTAGGATGGAAATTGCACGAACAATGGCGAGCAGTCTCCCCCATAGCTAGCGTACTCCTGTATTTTTTTGCATTTAGTAAGAGGAACATTGGTGGCTTCTCTCATGTGCATGAAGGAAAATTGAATGATATGGTGTAGAAGAAGTATTGATTGCTTTATGTTGTGCATTATATGGTTAAAGATTTTAAAGAAAGAAGCGAGGAGTTGCATCAGTCGAGAAGGATTTCAGTGGCTCTCCAAAATAGCAGCATTTGGATTGTCTTTTCTTGCGAAAGGGTATGTGTCAAAGCACAGATTTAAGTTAGGGCTTTTTAGTTAGGGGTATTTTAGTAATTTAACTTTTAAAATTTTGAGTTGGTACTTTTAAGGTAGTATAGATAGATAGATATAATGATATACATATATATATATATATATACACACACACACACACACACAGATTCATCAGTTAAATGATTACAAATTATCAAGGAAACTATCAAAGTTGCTCAGAAAATTCAAGACAATTCTGATATCGTGGCTGCTACACTGACTACTCTATTCGAGAAATTGAATGCTGGCATCGTAAACACTATACCTACTTTTTGCGAGTTCGTGCTTGACTGTCTCTTTTATGTTTTGTCTATCTAGGTCTAAGACCCTTTTTTGAATGTAGGGACTACTGATGTACTTTTATCTTAAATGCTCTATCTGTTTTGTTTTATAAAATAGTTTTGCTGCTTACCTGTTATTGTATGTTGTTTCCTTTTTGCTGATGTCAAAGGGGGAGAAACGGTAGACTGAATTCTAGGGGAGTAAGTCGAAGGCGATCCTCAGATGTTACAAATTCTGGAGGAGCACTAGTCGACTTCAAGTGAAGGACAGGAAACTGACTTACTCAGTTACTGTCATCATCATAAGGGAGGAGATTGCTGCTGTTAAAAATATATCTCTAATTTTGATGATGATTGTTAGCAGGCATCAAAAAGAAAAACAATTAAAAGCCTCATGAAATAGAAGCTTATGACTGAATCCTAGAACTGCGTCAGCAATTAGGAATCAATCAAGGAAAGCATAAAAGGAAGTGGGCTGAAAATATTTCAAGACCGGAAAGATTTGAGGAGAAATCAATAAAGCATCGAACAGAAAGATTTGAGGCTATCCAGAATCAAATTGGGAAAGATTTGAAGAGAAATCAATCAATCAAGCGAAGGATCAAATTAAAAAATTTTCAAGATCAAAGCCTTATTTTTGGAAATAGAATATTATTTATTTCCAAGGATCAAATCTCTTGGGGTGCTATCTCTTCCATTTAAAAGCAGACATCAAGATATCTCAAAAGTGTACAAGCCTACTGCATTCAAGTCATTCTTCACACTCTTCGTCTTTGAAAAAACATTGTATTTCTTTTAGATTTACTGTGAAAAAAAGATAAAGAATAGTATAAAAAATTGAAAGAGAGGTTCGTATCAAAAGAAAAAAAAAGAGAGACAAGAAAAAGATTTGAGAGTAGCGTTGTTTCTTTATTTCTCTATAACTAACTTTTACAAGGCTTGAAGAGATATCCCTTGCAACCCAAGGAGACTGGTTAGGATCCACAATGCCTGGTGTTGAATTTTATTGTACGCACTTTAATTGCTGTATTTTATTGTTTACTGTTATATTTGACAGATATCTAAGTTAGTCGACTAATTGGTAACTTTTAAAGAAGAAAATGCAATTCCACCCCCGCGCCTCCTCTTGCACTTTCAAGTTATTATACATTATTTTTTTTAAATCAGCAAACTTCAAATGCACATAGCAAGAGCTTTAGTGTGCCGGAAAACTTTTTGAAACTTCAAATGCAATGTTAAGTTGCATGAGTGAAGTTATGTATCTCTACTTCAATTTTAGACAAAAATAGTTAAATTTCAATCAGTTTCTCTTACACTATAATCAGTCATTTTTGCTTGACTTCAGCTATTTTAGCTAGAAATTTAGCTAAATATACATGAATTTCAAACAAACATACCTAAAATCAGCAAAAAAAGACTAAATGTCAATCATGGCTACCGAAACTTCAGTTTATTTGAAACTTCAAATGTTGTATCTAAAGCTGGAGTTTGTTAAGACTAACATTTATTTATGTCCAAAGTTATCCGAAATAGTACGAAAAAAGAAGAGACACAAGTTACTGATGACATAAAAAATGAGTATACATGCAATTTCTTCCAATTGTGACATATACATGTGTCGGTTTTTACCTGTACAACAAGGTATATAGCTCACTCAAATAATGAACGAATCTTTGTTTTTTTGTTTTAGGAAAAACAAGAATGCAACTCCATGTAGGATTCTACTTTATAGTCTTCTGCTCCAATAGCAAGCTAAACAAAATATTTGCACGACTAGTTTAAAATCATCACAAATACTAGCAATGTCCCAAATTATTTTTATGACAATGGTGTCCAGCCTAGAGAGCACATTCCACCGAGTACTTGTTACCTTGCTCCTCTCAGCATAGGGTAACTTTATGACTACTGTTTAGGAAGATTGGAAGAAATCATCTGTTATCTTTTGCTTACGGTTGAGATTCTGAACTTTGCAATGCACCTGATTTAGCTGTAATGACCCAGTATACAGCTTCATGAAAACCATTGTTCAAAATTGAAAGATTAAAAGAATCCTACATGGCCTTAGAAATAGAGTAGGGTATGAATTTCCAGAAGATTCGTCAATCATAGCAAACTGAACCCTGAACCAAGCATCAAGAAATACGAAAGACAAACAAGGAAAGCACACTTGATCATATCAAGGAAGAATGACTTGTCTAAAAGATAGAAACAAGTTAGCCGCATACCATAAGGAAAAAGAGGACACTCAATCAAGTACGACAAATGTGAATACCTTAAGAGCAAACTGCTGAAAAGCAAGGATTGATTCTTAGATCAACCCCAGTGACATTCATTCGCATTGAAACAGACAAAACTTACAAGTCATAGATGTATAGATTTCTATACTGAAATGGATAATAATTAAAGCAAGAGAACCACATTTGCACATACTGAAATATCTTTGCTTAGATACTATTTAAGTCAAAGTGACAGATGAACACAAACAAGAATATGAGAAGGCTGAGAAGTTACCAACGCCATCGACACAACTTTCCTCTTTGAATATATCTACAATGCTGACTCCTTTCCTAAGCTGATATGATTATCAAACTGGTCATTCTGGTAACTGTAAACCTCAAAATAGGAAAAAAGATAGCATCATAAGGAAACAAAGCACCATTCATCAATAAGCTATACCTTTACCTTGATTGATTCAATACGATGCAACATATCTTTTGCACCTACTTTTTTCTGAGCCATGCAAAATGCAAATGCCAAGATTCAAAATCTTTTTGACATCAACATAAGAAGCAACAGATGTGCAGATATCTAAAAGCTTCGAAGCATGTGAAACCAAATCCATCCTTGAATCACAATATTGACAGAAATGCTCTGCATCCAAACCGTGCTTCGTCCAACTGTCCCAGCCATGTAAGATCGTAGAGCACACTCTAGATGAGAAACATGTCCATGTATGTAGCTATTGACTACTGTTGCTTCACATCGAATGTAATTGTACCCATCATAGTCCTAATTGATAGGTCTATAATAAAGGATACAACAACAATCTCAACAAAAACCAGGCTCACTACAAAGATATCATAAGACATGGTCTCTAGAAAAGGATTTGCAGCTGTTAAACTGCTACAAGTTCTGTTACCAGCCATACAAGTAATGGCTCTGACATGAGAATAAGACCATAAAGTCTCCATTTTCATCCCGGAAGATGTAGCCTTTTTTTCACACCTAAGTCAATATCCAAATAAAAAGATAACAAATTTGGCATCAGGTCTGTAAATTAATTGGTTAAGCACTAGAAAGAGACACAACAGCCTATTTTTTTAATTGATGCAAACAACCAAATAAGTCTCTACATGCTATATACTGAAGAGCCTTGTCGAAGCTAAACCTTTTGAGCTGGATGACTGTTTCGAAGGAATAATCCAACTGAATGAGGCAAAGAATTGGTTGATATCTATACTAGGATACTCAGACTGGAGATACTGCTTGACCGATCTATTACTTCGGAAAGCATTCATCTTTCCATCTTTTCGAACTTGAAGACGCTTCAGAAGATGCAGATATCTATCTTTAAAGGTGCTTGAAGATGTAACTCTTTTCCCCGCATGCCAGTCCCACTTATCACCAGCATTTGGCCAATCTACAGGAACATATAGTACACCTTCGCCATAGTCATGTTCAAAAACTAGATAAAGTTGAAGTCTAGGTTCATTGGTTCTCGATGTACTCCCATTAGATGCAACAAGTGACTGAATCTCCCCAACCTCCTCCTTGGGTGACATTTAGCTAGAAATATCTAACTCTATTTACACCAACGAAAAATTAGAAAAATAAAGAAGGAACGTCAAAAGTCCACATCAGAAAGCAGACTATTTGGGCTATAAAATAATTATTGGAGAAAAAAATAGCTAAAGGAGAAAAGCCAAATGTGGGGCATACTTGCCAGGAACGATGCTTCAGATGAAGATAAATGTAAAACCTTTCAGCATGAGCTACAACAACACTTTCCTCCTATGTAAAAAAGAAAAACAAAAAAAGAAGCATCCAGTCAGACCACCAGAATGTTTGTGTACAATGCAGCATGTTAGCATTAACATCCAACCCAGTTTACAACACAGTTTTGGTATCCTGCAATTAATGTTATGTTTTGAACTTCACTTCACCCCGTAGAAGAAAACAATCAGCATTCGTATATATTTTATTAAACTTACTATTTATAGGAGACAGTTTCATCTTGAATAGGTAGTAAGCAATAATCACTATATTAAGTGGCAGAACTAGGTATTCGCAATGGTATTAATTAAATTTCCTTTGCTAAACAATTATATTGTGCAATTAAGGCAAAACTAAATGTAGTGTAAATTGTCGAATCCCCGTAACATAAGAGAATATACTAATGAAGTGACAAAGGGGTTCGAATTATGTATTTTTAGATCATTCATCATCTTAGGTGTACATTCTAGTATTTATCGATAAACTTCTTTTATGAGTCTCCTTCAGCAACTGCTACAATTGGGTCAAAGAATCCTTTTGTTTAAACTATTTGTCTGTTTATAAATAACAACGAGTATTAGTTATATTCTGCTTCCATGTTACATTTTATTTTTTAAAAAAGAATGAACATTTGGACCTGTGAGGCACCTTAACAAGCAGTAAATAGCTAGAACATTGGGCGCCCAGTGCCGAGGGCTCCGATGGATGTCTCATGCCCAAAAGCTAGTTATTATGATGGGACAAAATAGCATAGAATCAACATAGAGTAAAAATACATTAAAAATGTTTATGATATGATTATGATGTTATGAAATGAATCTTGAAACTAATGGTCTTTGCTAAACATAAATATATGTACCTTTAAGCAAAAATGCTTATCATATATAGTGAGGAGATAAATATTAATTCTCAAGGGTGAATTCAGGAATATGCCTGAGAAGATTAAGGACTTGAATAAACTTACTCTCCTACTAATCCTAGATGATGCCGAATAATTAAAAGGAAAAAGAAAAATAAAAACCCTAATCAGTGCAAGAATAGGTAGGTGGCAGTAATCACTACAAAAGTAGTAGAACTAAGTATTGGCAATGGTATCAATTAAATCCCATTTGCTGAAAAATTGTATTGTACAATTAAGAAAAAACTAATCTTTATAGCTATGACTAAATTGTTGAATCCCCATCACATAAGGAAAGATACTAGTGGAGTGACAAATGGGTTCAAAACGTTTTTTAGATCATACATTTATATCCTGAGTATACATTCTAGTATTTCTCTAAGCATTTCTCCCATGAATTTTCTTTGGCAACTGCTATAATTGTTCCAAGAGTTCTTTTGTTTAAACTATGTATTAACTCCAGATTAACTGTTTATAAATAACAACCGACCTTGTTATATTTTGTACCTACTCTACATTTGTTTTTAAAAAGAACATGATTATTTGGGCCTAAACTCTACTCAAAGTTATCAATTGATGGCTCATATCAAAAAGCTAGTTATTAAGATGGAACAAAATACCATGGGATCAACAAAAGTAAGAATACAATAAAAATATTTCCGACATGAATATATGTTAAGAGAATGAACTTTTGACCTAATGGTATTTGCAAAATATAAATGAGCATATGTTCCTACTTAGTAATATTACTTTTAAGCATCATTGATTATCATATATAGTGAGGACATGAATATTAGATCTCAGGAGTGAATTTGAGAAAGTACCTGGGTAGATTAAGGGCTTGAATAAACTTATTCTCCTGCTAATCCTAATGGAGGACGAACAATTAAAACTGAAATGCAAAGCCTGTGATAAGGATTTTTGTTAGTACTTAAGTTATTTTATACTCCCACGCCATGTATTTGAGTTGGCACATACCTTAACAAGCAATATATAAAAAAATAATTTTATTATATTACTTTTTGAATATGATAAATTCAATATTCTAATAAATATATTGAAGAAATGAATGATACTTCCTCGATTTCATATTAAGTAAATCATTGAATTGAGAAGCCTTGTAAGAAAAATATTTATGGACTAATAATAAATAAAAGAATAGCTTTACTATATTTCCCTTTAAATAAATAAATTCAATATTCTGATAAATGTTTTGGGGAAATGAATGGTACTTCTTTTATTCCATCCTAACTGCATTATTAAATTGATACACCCCTTAAGAAAATCATTTAAAGAAATAATATAAACTAGTTAAGAACCTTATTAAAAGGAAGGATAATTATTGGGGAAAAATTCCTAACAATTCTCTTGAACTTTGAAAAAAATTCACTTATTTTGAATTATGAAAAGACTTTCAACAATTCACTTATTAAAGACTAGAGATAGTAAATTTTAATAATTTAGTTTGTTGACTACCTAAACTTTTATTTCATCTTGGTTGTGGAGATTCAATTGATTAAGAACTAATTGATAGATTATCTCTTGATTTTCTAAAATGGACAAGTAAAAGTAGACATCTATTCTTCAAAAAAAAAAAAAATACTTATAATGGTCAAAACCACACTTCAATTATCATTCTTTCAGTAAAATTCGCACTTCAATTATTAATTATTCTTTGTTCCTATATGAGCTATCATCATATATGTATTCAAACACACTTTGTTATATAGTTAATGGTATGTGGTGTGCATTCTTTATTTTTATTTTAAAAGGTTGTTGAGTAGCAATCTACGTGAATAAATATTTTAATTTATGCAAAACTAAAATAATTATCAATTTAACTTAAGAGGAGAGGGGAGAGGTAATACTTTAGGGTAAAAAACTAAATCAGGTCATTTGTAAAGATTCATGGGTTATTTAAAAAAAAAAGATCATCGAACATCTTTGTTCTCCAACAACGGCCCATTGTCCTCAAATATGGCTTATGCCTTCAAACTATTATTGTCGGCTTGTCCCCCCTCCCCCAACATAGTTAAGCTTTTATTCTAGCATAGATTCTAAATAAGTCAAATGGATATACAGTTAAAAAGGTGTCATTTTTTATAAAAATGTAGCGAAGCTTGAAAGTCGAAGAAAGGTGTGAAGCAAATAAATCAAAGCAGTAAAGTGGAAGAACTTATACAGATATCATATTGCCTCAATAATCGGCCATGATTTTGAACCAATAATAGAAGGACATGTGCCTAGAGCATTAAAAAAGAGAGGATATGCATCATATCAAGAAGTATTGGAGGAATTTAGTATGCTTTTTCATCAAGAATTGAAAGACTTTTTCATTTTTTCATCACAATTGTGTGATACCCAAAAAAGGGATATTATCTATACATGAATGATCATATGTACCTTTAAGCAAAAATGATCATATGTACCTTTAAGCAAAAATGATTATCATATAGTTAGGACATAAATGTTAATTCTCAAGGGTGAATTCAGGAATGTACTTGGAAAGATTAAGGACTTGAATAAACTCGCTCTCCTACTAATCCTAGATGAAGACAAATAATTAAAAGGAAAAAGGAAAAGCAAAATCCTAATTACTACAAGAATAGGTAGGTGACAGTAATCACTACAAAAGTGGTAGAACTAGATATTGGCAACGGTATCAATTAAATCATCTTTGCTGAAAGATTGTATTGTACAATTAAGGAAAAACTAATATTTCCAGCTATGAATAAGTTGTTGAATCCCTGTCACATAAGGAAAGATACTAGTGGAATGACAAATGGGGTTCAAATTTTGTTTTAGATCATATATTAATATCCTTGGTATACATTCTAATATTTCTCTAAACATTTCTCTCATGAATCTCCTTTGGCAACTGCTATAATTGGTCTAAGAGTTCTTTTGTTTAACCCGTGTATTAACTCCAGATTAACTATTTATAAATAACAATTGACCCTTGTTATATTCTGTATCCATTCTACATCTTGTTTTTAGCAAAAAAATGATTATTTGGGGAAAGAAACTCGACTCAAAGTTATCAAGTGATGCAAATGTGACAATTTCTATAGACCTTTCCAGCAACAATAGAAGCACCAATAGGAGTAGACACCTCATATGACTCACACAATGATTCGGGCTCAACATTGACTTTTTGGCAATAAGAGGAGTAGAGTGGTACTTAGATCAATCAATATATACACATCAAAATAAAAGACTTTTAACATACTAGTGAAAACATCGAGCACCTCATCAACCCCTTGCCTCCCATGCAAAGATAAAACTGATTGTTACTTGGGGCATCATCTTGTTAGCCACCTCTACGAAAAGGAATCGCATTGGCCCCCCGGTCTTGAGGTAGAACATCTTTACCCTTGTTGTGATCATGAGGGCAATCAACCTTTTTGTGACCCACTTCACCACAACAATAACATGCATTAGTGTCTCTCAAGCATGGGCCCTTATGACCTTTACCACATCTTGGACACACATCATTAGGAACCAAAACACCACCACCTTGGGTCCTTGGGAAGTCATTGGCAAAACTCCTTATTAGAAGCATGAGAAGACCCTTGGCCCTGGTGGAACTGGCCACCCCTTCAGCGTTGGAACTTGCCATCAAAACGGGCTCTATTGGCCTCATGACCCCTTCTCTTCCTCAGCTTCTCCTCTTTCATTTGTTCGGTGTAGGTCATCAGACGAGACAAGTCCATGTCACTAATCAACATAACAGACCAACATTTCTCACTCACCAAGTTGGACTGACCCATCACGACTTGCTCATTCTAGAACTTCAGTTGGCTACCAAGTGGGGAGCATATATAGAGAGTTGAGTGAACTTGAAGGCATACTCCTTCATACTCATAGATCCTTGTCTCAAATTAATAAGTTCCACCAATTTGGCTTTCGTAAGCTCAAGAGGGAAGAATAGATTAAGAAAGGCCACCTTGAACACTTCCCAAAGCCCCACATTGTTGATTTCCTTCTCCTCTTTCCATTGATTGTACTATATTTGTGCTACCTTTTTTGAGTTGGTAGGCCCCCAACTCTGCCTTAACTTTCGACCTCACACCCATTATACCCAACACCTTGTAGACCTCATCAATGAAATCTTGCAGGTCCTTATCTACCTTAGACCCATAGAACTCTGGGGGATTCATCCTCATGAAGTCTCTCACCCGAGAAGCAGGTGTAGGAGCATGAGGGGCTTAGTCCTCTCGGTTGGCTTGATTAGACGCAACTTGTGCAAGTAAAATGAGAGCATCCCAAAGTTCTCCATGAGCTGGTTGCTCCTTGGGTGTTTGGGCTCTTCTTCCTCTTGTGTTAGGCATCATCTAGCATAGCAAACAGACAATCGTTAGGGGGGAAAAACCTTACTCCTACTCTATAGCATGACTTAGAACCTGAAGAAGGAAAACATTTCCTAAAACGCTTCATAGCCTCCTACTCATACTTGTGGTGCACAACAGAACCATGAATAAGACTTGAATCAACGCGGTGTATTGGACTCTGAGGATCTAACAACCTAGTGCTCTGATACTAAGTATTTCACGACCCAGGCCTAAGGCTTAGACGTGGCACGGTACATGGGGAACCTGAAGGGACCCCAAGCAAGCCTCTTATTATATCATCACACTTCCTTGGTCGCGGAAGCAAGTAAATGACATAAAAGATTAGGAACGAGGGAAAAGGAACTAAGGGGAAACTTTCATATCATAGACATCATGAAACAAGAGAGTCAACACTCATAGCATAGATACACAACATGTCCAACAATACCTCTACTACATAGATAATAGTGGGGGCGAAGACAAGCAACCGGGCTCACCCTCATAGTCAAAGTAAAAAATAAAGGAATAGAGTAGCAATACATAGCATAATAACATAGGCTAATGTCCCGGAATGGGAGACTCACCAACAAGCTTGGGAGAAATCGTACTAGCCATATAGAGGAGGAGGATGATCGAACAGTGCTCTGGTTTCTACATGGTGACATCATGTAGGGATAGGGTGTGTGTTAGTACATTTGAATGTACTAAGTATGTAGGATGCAATGCAACAAGAGATAAGTAATATAATCAAAATGCATAAGCACAGACAATGAGTAGCATAATAATATGGGATCCATGTGAGATGCTATGTAGTAAATCATGCTTATATAGGGCATAAAACATGTGTAAGAAGATACCACTATCATATTGGTGGATCATTGCACCCTACCACCCTTTTTGATTGAGGTACCAAGCCCATCAATTGGTTGGTGGATCGTTGCACCCTACCACGCTTGGTGACCGAGATACAAGCCTCTTGACATGGTTATCAAGGTACAAACTCCTCGACATGGTTGGTGGATTATTGTACCCTACCACCCTTGCTGACCGAAGTACAAACCCCCAGACATGGTTATCAAGGTACAAATCCCTCAACATAGTTATCAAGGTACAAACCCCTCGACATGCTTACCCAGCGCGCAACCCCCGAGTAGGACATGGTCACATTCCAACAATGCATAGGAAAAAAACATATAAATATTTTCAATTCATAATCATATAGTCATTCAACTCATAAGACATGTATTGGGCCTCCAATTCCCCAAGATAACCATAACCAAACATTTTATCAAACACTTGGCGGGTGTGTAGTGCTAGTGTAAAACCATGCAATTTAGGGATGAAATCATGCAAGGAAATTGAATGTAAAACCATCAATCAATACTTGGTAACACCCTCAAGAAATATACATCAAAACCCTTCATCAAATCTCACCATAGATCTTAGATTCATAGCTCAAAACATAGTAAAACAATCACAATTTCATAAGCCCCAACATAGTGTGCAGTAAATTTCATAATAAGTAAGACCCATGAGTAAATCAACTTTAAATTATGCAAATTTAAGTAAAAGGAAGTTGGGTCATCATGGGTGAAAGGAGCCCATGAAAGAAACCCACATACCTTAGGTTTGGAGAATAGCTTGATGAAGATTGGAGATGGAGGCTTGAAGCTTGTATGAGAAGCTTAAGATCCGGATGAGTTTTGAGACTTGAATTTAGGAGTAAAATATTTGGCTAAGTGTTTGAGTGAGTATTGGGGATTGTTTTGAATGATATAAGGGTGAAATATGTCTATGTATAGGTATTTTCACATTTGGGAACACTTAAGCCCAAGACCAAAAAGTCTTGGCCTGAACTTGAAGAATAACTCACAAAATGAACTGAGGTGCGCCCTTGGCGCGTGACGCTTGGGTTCGAAAACCTCTTTGGAAATTGACATTTTGGAAAATCAAATTTTGATACGGTTGCTCTTAAATCGATGTTAGACCCATTTTCCACTCAATTTGACCCCCTGAACAAGAATATGAAGTTGAAATTTTGATATCGCGAACGAATTTTGAGATATATGAAAATTACGATTCTGGACACTTTCGAGGTACATTTTTGAGCACTTTTTGGGCTCGTTTCATGATGCCTTTTGGCAATCCATTATTTTATGATATAAATTCAAGTGTTAGATATCCTCAGCAGATGATTCGTTGAAAATTTATATATCCTAGATTTTTGTGAGACTTCCTCGCTTTCTAAGGAATTTTTCATTTTATTTTATAATTTAGTAGAGATGTTCTTTTGAGGTAGCTATGAGTCTATCCCCGTACCTTTTTTGAGTTGATGGATATTCATTAAGTTAAATAGAGTTAGAACGAGATCTGCTATTCTTTCGGTCTATTTTGAATACTATTGCTATTTCGTTGAGTTGAGATATTGACTTATCATTTCTTTTACTAAACTTACATTATTCTAAATTGATGATTAGGTAGCCACTTGAGTTAGCTTCTGTTTTGCTATTAAGTATTTCGTTGAGTGGATTAGTCAAGCAAAGGGTTCATTTAGGATCAGTAATAAGTTTTGAGTGTCAACCACGCCTAACATATATGCTCGAGGCATGACAAACTTTGTATCAAAACACAAAGTTCAAGAGACCTATGGTGTCTAAAAAGTTGTGTTTAGTGGAGTCTTGCTTATGGGTATATCATGCACGATATTTATGGTCAAGAGGATACAGGACATTAGGAATTGTCTCACTTTTTGTTTCCCATATTTTGAGTTGGCGTGATAAAGTTTAACTCTATGAAATACCCTTCCAAGCTAATGCATTTATTTTATTATAGATAATGCCTCTAAAATGTACCGCCAGTAAGAGAAATGATGTCAGCCCGAGGTTCCATCGCCGGAGATGCCTTCACTAACAGGAGCAAGGACTGGGGGTCAAACTACATAATCTACTGAGGCTCCTTAAGCACCTATTACATAGCCTGCTCCTGCTTTTGAGGATGAATTTAGGGGAGTTATTACCATGCTTACCCAGTTATTGGTTGCTTAGCTTTGTCACCGAAGCTCTCCATCTCCTAACTCTAGTCCTCAAGAACCATCTACTACTACAAGAATTAGGGATTTTCTAAGGATGAGTACACTTGTATTCATAAGGTCTAACTTCTTTGATGAGATATGGAAAATCCTGAAGACTATTATGCTACTAAGATGGAAGGAGTTGACCTTGTTTCCTACTAACTCAAAAATGTAGTTAATATTTTGATACAACTAATAGAAGGAGAGTCATAGTGAGAATGTTGAGCCTGCCCTTTGGGATGAATTTGAGAGTGTATTCCTTCATGAATTAAGAAATGTGAAGGTGGAAGTGTTTTTGAACTTGAAACAGGATGGGATGATAGTGAAAGAGTATCATCCATTTATCAAGTTTTTCTCTAGAGATGGTTCCAGATGTGAGAAATAGTTTAGGAAAGCACATCAAAAGAGAATGTAAAATGTTGTTTTTGATTTCAGACATGGATATTTGTAGGATAATGATATATGCTCAGCAGGTTGTGGAAGACAAGACGAAGAATAGAGATAAGCACTTGAAAAAAAAAGTAAGTTAGCTGGACCTGAGCCTGAGTAGACAAGGTAAGGTAACAAGTCCTATTTCTATAAGAGATATCATGGCTATGCACCATTGTCAGTAAGTGCACCAATGCCAAATAGTATGATCAAAAGTTGCAGAATAATCATAGTTTTAAAGAACACAACTCTTAGTCCCAAGGGAGTATAGCTCAAGGTTTAAACGAAAGTCATTTTGAGGAAAGTATGATAAGATTTATTTGGGAGAGTGCTAAAAGCACCAATGGTAACTACAAGTATGGGTAGATGGATCACTTTCTAAAGAAGCGTTTGATATACAGATAGGGTTATAGGGATAGCAATGTCTAATCTTCTTCTACAGCACCACACAATCGAGGTAATTAGAGAGGTGCTACTTTAAGGATACGTAGAGGTACAAATCATCTGTATACTATGATTAAATTCCAGAATTAAGAAAATTTTCCAGATTGGTATGCTTTAATATTTTCCTTTAATTTTTGTACTATACCTGATCCGGTGTGACATTATCCTTTCTGAGCCCCTAGTTAGTAAGTTTGACATTCTTTCTTTGCATCTTATTAAGCCTTTTAATTTTTTTCTTACTACAATTAGCGAGTCTATTCTTGCTTAGAGAGTCTATAGAGATTGTAACATTATATCTATCGTAGAGATATCATGGCTGATCTAGTTGAGTTAGACATGATTGATTTTGAATCATTTTAGTTTATTTTGATTGTCAGCGAGTTTTTTGAGGTATTTCTTGATGATCTTCTTATAGTACCTCCTGGTAGGGAGATAGACTTTGTGAATAATGTTTTATTTGATACACAACCTATCTCTATTATGCCATATAGGATAACTCTCATTTAGTTAAAAGAGTTAAAAAAAGCAAATAAAAGGTTTTCTAGATAAGGGATTTATTAGGCCAAGTTTCTTAACTTGGGGCGCTCCTCCTTTATTCACACCCGGTAGGTTGGTCGTCCTCTAGCCAATGACTAGCCCTGCTATGGAGCTAGGTGTACACTGCCACGTCGAGACTCTCCTTTGAAAGTGAGATACCAGCTTTCATAAGAGGGAAAGATCACGCCATCATGCAGAAGAGCAGTGTTAATCTAACTAGAAATTTCATAATAGAAGAAGAATCGTAGCGTAGGGTCGACATAGACAATCGGTTAAAATAGTCTAACGAGAAAGCATCTATTCACGTTTGTAATTGCAATAAGTTTTTTTTTTCCGAGATTGGCTTGGTCTTCAGTCTGAAAGAAAAATGAGTCCCTTGGGACATATATTGACTACCGTTAGTTGAACAAGGTCACTATAAATAATAAGTATCATCTCCTTCGAATCGATGATTTGTTTGACCAACTTCAGGGTACCCACTTATTTCTCTACAGTAGACCTTATATCAAGATATCATCAGTGGAGAATAAGGGAAGGTGACACATAGTAAACGACCTTTAAAACCTGTTGTGGTCACTTTGAGTTTCTTGTTATGTTTTTAGTTTGAATAACATGCTTGCAACTTTTATGGACCTCATGAATTAGGTGTTTAAGCCATATTTAGATATGTTCGTAATTACATTTATTGATAATGTATTGGTCTGCTTTTAAAATAAAGAGCATGTCGACTGCCTCATAATTATTCTTAAGATTCTTAGCATAGGGAGTTGTATATTAAGTTTTTGAAGTATGAGTCTTGTCTTGTTTTTGTGGCATTCCTATGCCATATTATATCCAGTTAAGGTATTGAAGTTAATTCACAAAAACTGAGGCAATGAAGAATTGGCTCAGACCCACATCCCTTATTGACATAAAGAGTTTTTTTTATTTGGCTGGTTATTATCAATATAGTGGGGTTCTTATGTATATCAATCCAACTCAAGCACCAATTTAATTTTGAGATCTAGTTTAAAAGTTTATTCAGGTAAAGGCAAATTTCGATGGTTCTATGCTTGTGAGAAAAGTTTTCAAGGTTTGAAAATCAAATTGATTACAACTATATTATTGTCCCTACCAGAGGGAACAGGTGGGTTTATTATTTATTCTGATGCATTCAATGTTGGATTGGACTGTGTAATGATTCAAAAAGGTAAAGTTTTAGCATATGTTTCTAGGAAGCTTAAGATTTATGAGAGAAACTGTTAAATCATGGCCTCGAGTTGGTAATAATAGTATTCACTCTCAAGATTTGGTATATCTCTATGGAGTGCATGTGAATGCATTCACAAGCCGCAAGAGTTTGCAATATGTTTATACTCAAAAGGAGCTAAATCAAAGGAAGAGGAGATAAAGGATATGACATTAGCATTTATATCCACTTAGGTAAAGCTAATGTCATTGGTGATGCTCTTGGCAAGTTATGTATGTTATTGTTGATGCTCTTAACAAGTTATCTATGGATAGTACTATCCACATTGAGAAGGAAAAGAAGGAGTTGACTGAAGAAGTTTATATAGGCTTGCATGTTGAGGAGATCGCATTGTTGACTCTGATGAAGGTAAAGTCATTATCCAAAATGGGGTAGAATCATCTCTTGTAGTTGAGGTGAAGGAGAAGTAAGATTAAGATCATGTCCTACCTCAATTGAAAGAGGGTGTGCACAAGCAGAAAGTGTTGGTTTTTGCCATGGGGAGATGCTGTATGAAGTTATCAAGGTAGATTATGTGTTTCAAAGGTAGATGAGGTCATTTATAGAATCACGATAGAGGTCTACAACTCTAAGTATTCTATTCACTCAAGTTCTACTAAGATGGAGTATGACATGAGAAAGTCTATTGTTGGATTAGTCTGAAGAGGAATATTGCAGACTATGTTTTTAAATAGGCAATTTGCCAATAAGTAAAAGTGAAACACCAAAGGCCATGTGGTGTAGCTCAAAATATGAAGATCTTAGAGTGGAAGTGGAAGGTGATCAATATGAATTTCAGTACATGCTCACCGCGATCTCACAGACAACATGATTGAACATGGGTGATTGTGGTTAGGATGATCAAATTAGCCCACGTTTTCCAGTTAAGATGACTAACTCCATAAAGGATTTTGATAGATATTCAGATTGCATGGAGTTTCATTATCCACCATATTAGATAGCGGAGTCCAATTAATTGATCAATTCTGGAAGTCCTTTTAGAAATGTCTAGATTCAAAAGTGATTCTTAGTGCCACATTACATTCCCAAATAGATGGCCAAGCTAAGTGTATGATCCAAACTTTAGATGACATATTAAAGGCTTGTGTCATTGATTTCAAAGATAATTAGGATGACCACTTTCCTCTTATTGAGTTTTTATGCAATAATAGCTTCCCTAAAAGTTTTCAGATAGATTCATATGAGACTTTTTATGGGAGGAGAATCACCAATTAGTTAGTTTGAAGTTGGTGAAGCTGAATTGATTGGACCTTACTTGGTTTAAAATTCTATGGAAAAGGTGAAAGTCCTTCAAGAATGGTTGAAAACTACACAGAATCATCAAAAGTTCTACACTGCTGTTAGGAGAAGAAATTGAAGCTTGAGGTAAACGATAGGGTGTACATGAAGATCTCACCCATTTATGAGATTTGGAAGAATGGGTAAGCTTAGTCCTTGTTAAAATGGTCTTTATCAAATTATACAAAAAAATTGATAATGTAGGTATGAGTTAGAGCTACCCCAAAGTTAGTTATGACTCATCCAGTTTCATATTTTTGTGCTTAATAAGTCTTTAGGAGATCATTTACTTGTTTTCCTATTGAGATTGTTGGTATAAAAGAGAACTTGTCTTATAATAAGATGAGTCCAAATTCTTGATCATCAGGTGCGCAAGTTAAGGATAAAAAAGATTGCATCAGTTAAGGTTTTATGGAGACACCAGTTTGTTCAAGAGGCTGCATGGAAGCTGAAGAGGGTATGTAGTCTAGATACACAATCTATTTGTACCTTTTAGTGATGATGTTAAAGGTTTTATTCTTTTCCGTCTTGATTTGATGTTTATTCTTGAGCCTGAGTATTTGAATATTTGAGTTCTTATATTATATTCGTGCCTTGAATAACCATTTTCTTAGCAATTACTTGAGAAAAAATGATCTCAAGGTGGAGATATTATAACACACCCTAAAATAATATAGATAGCACAAAATGTTTAAGAAAGTATTCTTCTTCGGCAAAAAATGAATTTTTACAGGCAGCATCTACAACATGTAGATTCATCTACGAGCCATAGATGGGATTAAAGAAACTAACTTTTATAGGTCCTGTTTGACCTTGATTTCCATAAAGGCCAATCTATAGCTCGTAGAGGTTTACAAACCATAGATTATAGATGGTCTATGTCACAACCCAAACCTAGGGCCTAGTCGTGACCAGCGAATGGGGAACGTGAAAGAACCCCAAACAAGCCTCTGAGCATATCATCACACATCCTTGGTCACGAAAGTAATTAAAATAACAATAAAAGATAGAAATAGGGATAACGGGGGCTAAGTGACGTCTTTCATAGCATAAAACATCAAAGATTAAAGACAGTCAAGGCTCATAGCATAATAGCACATCATGTCCAACAAAACCTCTAGTACATAGATACTCAGCAGGGCCCAAGACAAGTAACTGGGCTCACCATCATAGTCAACATACATCAAATAAAGAGAGAGTCTTAAAACATAGCATAAGATAAAAGACATTGTCCTCAGAATGGAGGACTCACCAACTAGCTTGAGTAGATATTACAGGCCACGCAGAGGAGGATGATGGCCAAATGGAGCTCCGGTTCCTACATGGTAACATCATATAGGCATAGAGTATGCGTTAGTATATTTGAATGTACTAAGAACATAATCGAAATACATAATCATGAACAATAGATAGCATAATAACATTATGAGATGTCTGAATGATGCTTGAAGTAAAACATGCTTATATAGAACATATTATATATGTAATAAGAGACCATTATCATAGACCGAGCAAACTAGTATTTGGAATCCAAGGCTTAGCACCCCCTTGGAGGGTGATCAAGGTTTATACCCCTTAATCGGTTGATTGATAACACACCCTCCATCATAGTGGTCAAGGTATCAACCCTTAACATGGTTAATGGACTTCACACCCTCCATCATAGTGGTCAAGGTTCAACCCCTCAACATGGTTAATGGATTCACATCCTCCATCGTAGTGGTCAAGGTATCAACCGCTTTAACCCCACACACCCTCCATTATAGTGGTCAAGGAATCAACCCCTCAACATGGTTAATGGACTTCACACCCTCCATCATAATGGTCAAGGTATCAACCCCTCAACATGGTTAATGGACTTTACACCCTCCATCGTAGTTGTCAAGGTATCAAACCCTCAACACAGTTAATGGACTTCACACCTTCCATCATAATGGTTAAGGTATCAACCCCTTAACATGGTTAATAGACTTCATACCCTCCATCATAGTGGTCAAGGTATCAACCCCTCAACATGGTTAGTGGACTTCACACCCTCCATCGTAGTGGTCAAGGTATCATCCCGTCAACATGGTTAATAGACTTCACACCATCCATTGTAGTGGTCAAGGTATCAACCCCTTAACAAGGTTAATGGAGTTCGTACCCTCCATCATAGTGGTCAAGGTATCAACCCCGCAACATGGGTTAATGGACTTCACACCCTCCATCATAGTGGTCAAAATATCAATCCCTGAATAAGGTTAATGGTCAACATGCAACCTAGGGACACTTCTCAAGAAATCATCATAATATTACTTTACTTTCATCATCATAAAGTCACCTAGCTCATATGACATGCAATAGGGCCTTTAATAACTCAAGAATCAATAACCAGACATTTTATCAAACACTTGATGGGTGGGTAATGCTAGTGTAAAACTATGCAATTCAAGAATAAATCATGCGGAAAACTCAAGGTAAAACCACCCACCAATACTTGGTAATAGCATCATGAAATATACATCAAAACCTTCATGAAATCTCAAGATAGATCCAAGATTCATAGCTCAAAACATGCTTAAACAGTCATATTTTCATGAAATGCCAATATTGTTCATAAATTCATACTAAGTAAGAGCTATAAGTAAATTAACTTAGAATCTTGCAATTTATGTTAAAAGGAAGCTTGGGCGCCATGGGTGAACGAACCTAATGGTTAAAACTACATACCTTGACTTTGGAAAATAACTTGATGAAGATTGGAGATGGAGACTTGAAGCTTGAGTTAATTCCTTAAGATCCAGAAGAGATTTGGACACTTAATTTTGAGGTGAAATATTGGTCTAAGTGTTTGAGTGAGTATTGGAAAATGTCTTGTATGATATGAAGGTAAACTATGGCTAAGTATAGGTATTTTCACAAATGGGGAGGCTTAGGCCCAACATGCAAAAGTCTTGGACTGAAATAAAAAATTGGAAAAAAAAATACACGGCAGCGTGCCCTGGGTGCATCGCGCTAGGGGCTCACACTGCTATCGGGAAATCGCATTTTGTGATTTCTAAATTTTGATACAGTTGCTCTAAAATTGGAGTTACACCCATTTAACACTCAATTTTGCCCCTCGATCAAGAATATGAAGTCGGATTTTCGATATCTCACACGAATTTTGAGATATAAGAAAATTACAATTTCGGACACTTCCAAGGCACATTTTTGGACAATTTTTGGGGTCGTTTTAGTCTCTATGGAAGGTCATGTCTTGAGTTGAGATTGTGCACATTCTATGCCAGGATTTTATGACCTATATTTTTATCCACAATCCATAGAAAGGATTTCGTGTTCTCTAAATCCAAAATCATAGTTGCAGTACTTCTTATAGGAACATACAAAATGAGCCCATAGAAGGGTAACCTTGTTCAACTGGCAGTAGTTAACATATATTCTAAGGGAACCATCTTTTTTTCTTATGAACATGACCAGAGCACCTCATAAAGAGACTCTTAGCCTAATAAATCCCTTCTCTAGCAAATCTCTCAACGGCTCTTTCAACTCTTTCATCTCTGCAGGGGCCATTCTATATGGCAGAATAGAAACAGGTTGGGCATTGAGGAGAACATCAATTTCGAAGTCAATATCCCTATCTCGAGGGAGTCCAGGAAGATCCTCAGGAAATGCATCAGAGAACTCACTCACAATTAGGACGGACTCAAGAGTAAGAGGCTCAACATCATCAGACTTAACTCATATGAGGTGATAGATACATCCCTTAGAGTCTAGTCTTCGGACCTTAAGGTAGGAAATAAACCTACCCTTTGGTGCAGCATAATCTGCCTTACACTTGATAACAGGCTCATTCAAAAATTGGAATTTGAGAGTTTATGTTCTACAATCAATAGCATGTGTGAAGATAGTCTATGCCTAGGATCACATCGAAACTGACCATCTCTAACTCAATCAAATCAGCAAGAGTGTCCCTATTATAGATGGATCACATAATCTCTATAGACTCTCTCAGCTCAAATGGACTCACCAACAGGAGTAGAAATAGAAAATGGCTCAAGAAAGCACTCATGAAGGATCTCAAATCTACCAGCCACATATAGCATGAATGAATAAGTCGCACCCGAATAAAGTAAAGCATAGCAATGAAAGGTAAATACTCAAAACATACTCATCACAACATCTAGTGCAACTACCTAGTCCTGTTGGTTCCCCATTGCATATAGATGGTTTGTCCTACTACCTATTCCTCGTGCAACACCTCTTTGGTTGCCTCTTGTTGGTGGTGCTGTGGTAGAAGACTGCTCTTCTTTCCCCACATCGGACACTCTCCCTGAAAATAGTCAGGCTGGCCAGAGTTATAGAAACCATTCCCTCAATCTCTAAATTCTCTAGGTGTATCCTGTAAAATTTCCCACAATGTGGCTTCCCTTTCGAGCGAAGGGTCACACTAGACTAAGACTATGAACCATCTACTCTAAAGTTTGGCTGACCTTTGGACCTTTGATCATGCTTGGTTTTCGGGGCTAGTGCACTAGCTGAAGATGGTGCATAACTAGTGGACCTCTGGAGGAAGTAAGACCTATCTCCTTTTACTCTGCTTAGTCTGATTTGGCTTAGGCCCTGTTGAGTTGGCCTTCTTACTCAAATTCTCCTCTCTATCTCTCTTCTTATCCTCCTCACATTGCTGGGCGTATAATGTGCTCTCTTTGTTTTAATTGCTTTTTTTACGGTGGCCAACATTAAAACTCGCCTAGTGTTACCGATTGGATCAAGGTAATAATGAATAGGAAAAGAGATTAATCAGTACTATTCGATTTATGTTTCTCGTCTAATCAACAAAACTAGATCAAGGGGAGGTTGTACTAGAACAATAGGTAAGGGTTAGTGATTTACAACCAAAACTCAACACTTTTAATGCTTAAAATATTGAATTTTGTGTGTTCTCAAGCGATGTTAGTTGGTTTATGTGTATTTGTGTTTATGTTTGCAAGGTTACAGGTTGGCTTTGATTTTTGGAAAAAGTGCAGAAGTTGCTGATATTTGTTGTTATAAGAGACCTTTTACGTGTCGTAGATCATTTTACCGGCCATAGGGTGGTTTCATGAATAATTCCACTGAGGGTTTGTTTTCTAAAGTTTATTCTACGAACATGCAGGTGGTCATAGAAAATGGTCCATGCCTGGGGATCAAAGATTAGGACTTTCTGAAGTTTCATTTGACGAAACCCTCTTTACGGGTCGTAAACCACTTTACAAGTTATAGAGGGGCATTATAGAGTTAAAGTCAAAATTTTCAACAGCTGAGTACGAGACCATAATTACGGGCCGTGGAATGTAATATGATCCGTAAGCACCTTACGTATGGCATACCGACCAGTTCTCCTATTTTTTCTAGGACTTGTATTTTACTTATTATAAATAGGTTTTTAGGTTATTTTTTAGAAGTTTTTGCCTAGTACTCAAAGAACTCAGTGTTATGAGAGAGAAAATTATAAGATTAGAGTGTCTTTTTTAGAAAACTTCTGGTTGAATTTCATCTTTAAGCTTGTGATTCTTATTGAAGTTGGATTTGATTGTTCTTAATTCTATTATGTAAGAGTTCAATTATGTTTTCTCAATTCATAATTCTTGTATCTACACAAAGTATGAGTAGCTAAATCCATATCTAGGGTTGTAGGAACCATAAAGAACTGACAAAGTAAGACCTAGATAATTCATAATTCTTGGAAGGTATATATGTATGCATTAATTAACTCTCTTCACTTTGCATGTTTTCTATTGGTGGTCAAGATTAGAACTCGCCTAGTGTTACTGACTTGACCAAGGTAGTAATGAATAGGAAAAGAGATTAATTAACAACATTCCATTGATGTGTTCTCATCTATTTAACCAAACTGGGCCAAGGGGAGGTTTTATTGGAAGGTCAGAGTTAGTAAGCACAATATGGAGATGATCCAAGTAGCATGGTAAAATTAACCTCTCACCTTTGACCAAAAGGGCTTGGTGAACATAACTTACCGTCATACATGCTAGACACAAGAAAAGATTTAGGTTATCTAGTGATACTGAGTTGAGGAATCATGGGGAACAGAATACCTTAGTTTCTCTCCATATTTGCTTCTCTATTGAGATAGTTTAGTTATATTCTTCATTGATTATAGCAAACCCCCCCCACCCTTTGGGGAAGTAAGTTGGTTAACCATTCGAATTTCAATCGGTGGATTCTCTTGAGCCTATATATTTCCTGTGGGTTCGACCCTAACCTTTGTTAGGTTCTATTTCTTGATAGTGACCTCTTTATCCTCTAGAAAGGAGGTGTAACTTGGGCAACAACAAGATTTTGGCTCCTTTTCTGGGGAATATGGCTAGGCTAAGTGAATTCATAAGTAATTTATGTGTTAATCCTTAGTTCCCTTATTTTACTTTTGTTTGTTATTTTTGGTTCTTTTTCAGGGAGTAAGTGTAGTGTATAACACCTGAAGTCAAGGCAATCCCCTAACTCCATTTGACACAGAGATCCACAGAACGTTGAGGAGAAATAGCCCAAGACAATGCAAACAATGCGGCCAATGTAGCTCTGAACAGGAACAACAATGAGGATACTGAGAATGAGAACCCATCTCCTCTGGAGGACATTGCTCCACAACCTCAGGATTTAATGCCAATGCTTATGAGTGGAACCAATGGAGTCTAAATTCTATGGCTATGGAGGTGACTGGAGCTATCGTGTTGCCACTACTATCAGCACACACAAAGTTCACAGTATCGAGTGGGTTACTTCATATGCTGAAAAATGGTGGGTTATTTGTGCGCTTACCATCGGAGGATCCTCATAGCCATCTACACAATGTGGTATTTATCTGCAAGAGTGTTTATGGGAATACAAAATCTATGTCTAGATGCTGTAGGACTTTGTGTCTTCCCATTGTCTCTTAGAGGCAATGCAACATTATGACTATCTGATCTCCCGTAGAGTTCGATCACCAATTTGGTAGAATTGTAGAGGGCCTTCGTAGAAAGGTACTTCTTTAAACCGAAAAAGCTCAAGTTGGAGGACGAAATCATCAACTTTAAGATAATTGCTGATCACTTGATCAGTACTACGTGGGAGCAGTTCAGTAGATGCTTGAGGAGTGCACTTATCCATATGATTGCGGATGGTGTCTTGGTGGAGAGTTTCTATCGAGCTCTAGATGCGAATAGCCAAGCATGTGTTGATTCCCTCTTGGGAGGTTTGCTCGTAGACTAACTATTTGCAGAAATTGTTGAGTAGCTGGACGTGGTGGATAAATTAAACCACATGCGGAGGCCCAAGAAGAAACATCTAACCAATCACGTGGGCACTGAGGAATAAGCCCTAAGCAAGCAATAATTAATGCGGAGTTCATCCGGATGCTTACACAAAATAACACAAATCTAGAAAGGCTAATGAAGCAGATGCAAGAAATAGCTGCGGCAAGAGACATTAAGAAAAGTCACCATACCAAGTATGAGGGCCGCAAGGACAGTAGTGGGAGCAGCCGTTACGTGTCCCCCCATAATCACAACATGGGGGGTAGGAATTCCAGAGTCGAGGAGATGCTTGGACAATTGTTAAAGAGGGTCGACACACAAGGTGAGACCTTGAAGGAGGTTAAGTCAGACATTACCAGTTTGAATCAAAAAGTTGAATATCATTCTATCACAATCAAGTAGCTCAATCATTAGTTCGGATATGTGTCAGCCCAATTAAATCAGATTCAAAGAGACATGATGGCCGACACCGTAACTCAAAATTTGAAGGACACTGATGGGTACAAGATGAATACAAACGGTGGTGAGGGGAACACCCCAAAACCTACTACAAATATTAATAAGGAACACCGAAGCTTGAGGAAGTCTGGGTACTCAAGCCATCTATGTCGTGCCGCGACAATAAATTAGGTCCTGCTTGGGAGGCATCCCAAGGTGGTAACAGGTGCTTGGACACCAACGTATGATTTTTGACCCCTTATTTTTAGTTTGCTTTGATTATGTGCATTGGGGATAATGTACATCATTTTTAATGGGGTGTAGGCAGTGAAACGACCCCAAAAAGTGCTCGAAAATGTGCCTCGGAAGTGCTCGGAATTGTAATTTACATATATCTCAAAATCCATGCGTGATATCGAATATCCAACTTCGTAATCTTGTTCAGGGGGTCAAATTGAGTGTGAACTGGGTCTAAACCTGATTTAAGAGAAACCATAGCAAAATTTGAAAATTGCAAAAAAGTGATTTCCAGTGATGTTTCCGCGCCCCTGGCGCGACGCGCCAAGGGCGCACGTCAGTTCATTTTTGTTCCAATTTTTATTTTTCTAGTCTAAGGGTTTTGGGTCTTGCGCCTAAGTGTTTCCATGCATGAAAGCACCTATACTTAACCTTATTTTACCCTTATATCATTTAAGATATTCCCAAATACTCTCTCAAACACTTAGACAATATTTCATCTACAAATTTCAAGTCTCAAAACTCATCTGAATTCTAAGGAACAATATTTCATCTACAAATTTCAAGTCTCAAAACTCATCCGGATTCTAAGGTTCTCAGTCAAGCTTCAGGTCTCCATCTCCAATCTTCTTCAACGATTCTCCAAAGCTAAGGTATGTGGGTTGTTTTCATGGGTTCCTCTCACCCATGATACCCAAGCTTCCTTTTACCTATAGTTGCATGAATTAAAGTTGGTTTACTCATGGTATTACTTATTATGAATTTCACTAAATACTATGTCGAGGTTTCATGAAATTATGGTTATTTTAGCATGTATTGAGCTATGAATCTAAGGTCTATTGTGAGATTTGATAAAGCGTTTTGATGTATATAGCTTGAGGGTGTTAACAATTATCTTTTAGTGGTTTTATATTGAATTTTCTAGCATGATTACACTCTTGAATTGCATGATTTTACACTAGCACTTCACACCCACCAAGTGTTTAATAAAATGTTCAATTGATGTGTTCTGGAGGAATTGAAGGTCCAATGCATGTCTTATGAGTAGAATGAATTTATGATGATGAAATAAATGTATATTTATGATATTCTCCTGTATAGTGTTTGAATGTGACCATGCCTGACTCGAGGGAAGAGTCTGAGTAACTATGTCGTGGGGTTTGTACCTTGATAGTCAATCAAGGGGCTAGTGTCTTGATAACCAGGTTGAGGGGTTAGTACCTCAATAACCATGGGTTGTAAGGTGTGAGTATCCGCCAATAAATCAAGAGGTTCATACCTTGATAATTATGGTCACTAAGGGTGGTAGGGTGAGACGATTCACCAACCAACCAAAGGGGTTTGTACCTTCGTAACCTGTGGGTTACATATGTTGGTCTATTCTTACACCTTATATTATATTCTATGTAAGCATGTTTTTCTTAAGCATTGATCATACATGTCATATCGCTAATATGTTATCTATTGTCTACTATTATGCATTTTGATTATAATGCTTATCGCTTGTTGCGTTGCATCCTACATACTTAGTACATTCAGATGTACTAACCCATACTCTATGCCTACATGATGTTATCATGTAGGAACTGGAGCCCCACTAGACCATCCTCCT
Source organism: Solanum medicagineum (assembly GCA_026153255.1). NCBI lineage: Eukaryota > Viridiplantae > Streptophyta > Magnoliopsida > Solanales > Solanaceae > Solanum > Solanum medicagineum. The sequence continues at coordinate 18,115 of JAPFFP010085084.1, read as the reverse complement.
CAACGTGGCTAGTACGACATCTCTCAAGCTCTTTGGTGAGTCCTCTATTTCGGGGACGATGCTTATGATCTCATACTACATTCTAAGACTATCTTTCCTTTTTGTATATGTTGACTATGAGGGTGAACCAGTAGCTTTACTTGGCCCCCGCTAAGTATCTGAGTTTAGAGGTGTTGTTGGATATGTTTATATTATTCTATGAGCTTTGACTCTCTCTTGACTCTTGATGTTTATGATATGAAAATTGTCCCTTAGCCCCATTTGTCCCTATTTACTATCTCTTGTTGTATTTTTTTCATTCTGTGACCAAGGATGTGTAATGATATGTTAAGAGGCTTGCTTAGGGTTCCTTTGGGTTCCCTATGCACTATGTTATTGCTAGGCCCTAGGCTTGTATTGTGACAAACTTGGTATCAGAACACTAGGTTGTTAGATCCTCGGAGTCCAATGCACCACATCGATTAGAGTCTTATTCATGATTCTATTGTGCACCACAACTATGAGTCAGAGGCTATGAGGTGTTTTAGGAAGTATTTCCCTTCTTCATGTTCTAAGTCGTGCTATAGAGTTGAAATAAGGATTTTCCCCCGTAACGATTGTTCTTTGCTATGCTAGATTTTGCCTAACACAAGAGAAAGAAGAGCCTGCACTCCCGAGGACCAACCGGCTCATGGTGAGCTCCGAGATGCTCTCACTTTGCTTGCACAAGTTGTGGTTAATCAATCCAATCAAGGGGCTCAAGCCCCTCATGCTCCTACACCGGCATCAAAGTTGAGAGCTTCATGATGATGAATCCTCCGGAATTATATGGGTCAAAGATGGATGAGGACCACAAGAGTTCATTGATGAGGTTTATAAGATTTTGTCTATTATGAGTGTTAGATCGGAGGATAAGGCAGAGTTGGCGGCATACCAACTCAAGGGGGTGGCATGAATATGGTTTGATCAATGGAAGAAGGAGAAGGGAATCAATAATGTGGTCCTATGGGAGAAGTTCAAGGCTGCATTTCTTAATTGGTTCTTCCCTCTTGAGCTTAGGGAAGCCAAAATTGGTGGAATTTATGAATTTGAGACAAGCGTCTTTGAGTGTGAGGGAGTATGCCCTCAATTTTAATCAACTTTCTAAATATGTTCCCCACTTGGTGGCCGACCCAAGGTCTAGAATGAATAAATTTGTGATGGGTGTTTCCGACTTGGTGAGTGAGGTATGTCAGTCCACCATGTTGATTAGTGAAATGAATTTGTCCGGGTTGATGACCCATGCCAAGGAAATGGAGGAGGAGAAGTTGAGGAGGAGGAGGGGTAATGAGGCCAAGAGGGCCCACTTTGAAGGTAGGTTCCAAAGTTTAAAGGTTGGCTGGTTCCAACAAGGCCAAGGGTCTTCTCATGTTTCTAATAGGGAGTTTGCCAAAGACTTTCCAAGGGCCCAATATGTTGGGGGTGTGGTCCCTAATGGTATGTGTACAAAATGTGCTAAGGACCATGTGGGCCCATGTTTGAGGGATACTAATGCATATTATGGGTGTGGAGAAATTGTTCATGAAAAGATTGAATATCCCCGTAATTGCAACAAGGGTAAGGAGGTTCATTCACAAGGTCCTAATGTGGCTCCTTTGGGAAGGGGTGGTCAACAAGGTGGTGCCCCAAGGAAAAACCGTGTTTATGCTTTGCATGGGAGGCAAGGGGTTGATGAGGTGCCCGATATTGTTACCGGTATGTTGAAAGTATTTGATTTTGATGTGTATGCATTGATTGATCTGGGTGCCACTCTTTCTTTTGTTACCCCCTTTATTGCCAAAAAGTTTCATGTTAAGCCCAAATTGTTGTGTGAGTCGTATGAGGTATCTACTCATAGTTGTGCATCTATTGTTCCTAGAAAGGTCTATACAAATTGTGCCATTTGCATCTTGCATAAAATATTGCCTTGTGATCTTGTTGAGTTGGATATTGTTGATTTTGATGTCATTCTTGGGATGGATTAGTTGCATGAATACTATGCCTCTATTCATTGTAAAACCGTAGGGTCAAATTCTAATTCTCAAATGAACCCATTCTTAAGTAGGAGAGTCATGATGTGGTGGTCAAGGGTAGATTCTTCTCTTGAACTAAAGCCCGTAAGTTGGTCTCTAAGGGCGTCTTTATCATCTTGTGAGGGTTAGGGATGTGGAGTCTAAAGTCCCTTCTGTAGAGTCGGTTCTGGTTGTAAATGAGTTCCTTAATGTCTTTCCAAATGACCTTCTCGGTGTTCCTCCCGAAAGGGAAATAGATTTTGGTATAGGCCTCCTCTATGAAACTCAACCGATTTCTATTCCCTTTACCATATAGCCCGGAAGAGTTAAAGGAGTTGAATGAGCAATTGAGGGACTTGTTCGAGAAGGGTTTCATTAGGCCTAGAAAATCACCTTGGGGTGCATCGGTGTTGTTTGTGAAAATGAAGGATGAGTCTCTTAAAATGTGTATTAACTACTGGCAACTTAATAGGTCACCATCAAGAATAGGTATCTTCTTCCAAGAATTGATGATTTGTTTGACCAATTGCAAGGGGCTAGCCACTTCACTAAGATTGTTCTTTGGTCTGGGTATTGACATTCCCAAGATGGCCTTTTGGACTAGGTATGGACATTTTGAGTTTGTTGTGATGTCCTTTGGGTTGACCAATGCATTAACTATCTTCATGGATCTTATGAATAGGGTCTTCAAACCCTACCTTGATTTGTTTGTTGTGGTCTTCATTGATGATATTTTAATCTATTTTTATAGCGAGGAGGAGAATGTGGGCTATTTGAGGGTAGTGTTGCAAAGATTGAGGGAAGAGAGGTTGTATGTTAAATATGAGAAGTGTGAACTTTGGTTGAAAGAAGTTGCCTTTCTAAGTCATGTGCTGTCGGGGGATGGTATTAAGGTGGATCCTAAAAAGACGAATGTGATTAGAAATTGGCCTAGGGCATTGACCCCATCGGATATTAGGAACATCTTAAGCTTACCGGGTTATTATCGGAGGTTTGTGAATGGGTTCTCTTCTATTGCCTCTCCTGACCAAGTTGACTCAAAAGAATTCCAAATTTGTTGTGGTCCGATGAGTGTGAAAGGAGTTTCCAAACATTGAAAGATAAGCATGCGTCCACTCCTATATTTTCACTACCGGAAGGGCTAGAGGGAGTCGTTGTGTATTGTGATGCTTCTCGGGTTGGTTAGGGTTGTGTATTGATGCAAAATTGTAAGATGATAGCCTATGCTTCTAGACAACTCAAAGTGCATAATAAGAATGCCCCCTATAGTTTTCATTACCAAGATATCTTTTTTTTTCATTGTTCCCAGGGATTTTTTGGGGAATCTGCTCCCATGCTGCAAACAGTCAAATCAAATTATCCTAGACATGATCTACAATTAGCTGCCGTGGTCTTTGCTTTGAAAATTTGGTGTCACTATTGGTATAGGCTGTATGTTGATGTGTTCACTGATCATAAGAACCTCCAAATGTCTTCACCCAAAAAGATCTCAACTTGAGACAAAGAAGGTGGTTAGAACTTCTTAAGGATATTAACATGAGTGTGCATTATCATCTCGGTAAAGCTAATGTGGTTGAAAATGCTTTGAGTAGGTTGTCTATGGGTAGCCTTGTTCATGTTGATGATGGTGGCATAGGGGTGGCTAGGGAGGTCCATCGGTTGGCTAGATTTGGAGTTAGGGTGGAAGAGGGTGATGATGGTGGTGGTTGTGTTGATGGTTCTAAATCTTCATTGGTTGAGGAGGTGAAAGATAAGTAAGATCTTGATCCCTCATTGTTAGAATTGAAGGCCTTGGTGAAAGGTAGTAAGGAGGAGGTTTTCTCCCAAGGGGGAGATGGTGCCCTTAGATACCAAGGTAGATTGTGTGTGCCTTGTGTTGATGGCTTGAAGGAAAAGATTCTTGATGAGGCTCATGGTTCATCTTACTCTATTCACCCGGGGTCTACTAAGATGTATAGAGATTTGAGAGAGGTGTACTGGTGGGGAGGCATGAAGAGGGACATTGCCAAATTTGTATCCGGTTGCCATAGTTGCCAACAAGTCAAAGCCGAACAACAAAAGCTGGATGGCCTAACCCAAGATATAGAGATTCCTACTTGGAAGTGGGAAGAGATTAATATGGATTTTGTTTTTGGTTGCCCATGACTAGAAAGGTTTTTTATTCCGTTTGGGTTGTGGTTGATAGTACGACAAAATCAGCTCACTTTCTACCTATTAAGCCAAACCCCTCATCCGGATCTTAAGGTTCTCATTCAAGCTTCAAGTCTCCATCTCCAATCTTCTTCAAGGATTCTCCAAAGCTAAGGTATGTGGGTTTCTTTCATGGGTTCCTTTCATCCATGATACCCAAGCTTCCTTTTAACGAAAATTGCATGATTTAAAGTTTATTTACTCATGGGTCTTACTTATTATGAATTTCATTGAACACTATGTTAGAGTTTCATGAAATTATGGTTGTTTTAGAATGTTTTGAGCTATAAATCAAAGGTCTATTGTGAGATTTTATGAGAGGTTTTGATATATATTGCTTGAAGTGTTACGAAGTATCTATTGATGGTTTTACTTTGAATTTTTTAGCATGATTACACTCTTGAATTGTATGGTTTTACACTAGCACTACACACCCGCCAAATGTTTGATAAAATGTCCTGTTGATGTGTTTTGGAGGAATTGAAGGTCTTATGCATGTCTTATGAGTTGAATGACCTTATGATTATGAAAGGAATTTATTTTTTATGATATTCTTCTATATAGTGCTTGAATGTGACCATGCCCGTCTCAGGGGGACAAGAGCCAGGGTAACCATATCGAGGGGTTTGTACCTTGATAGTCAATCAAGGGGCTAGTGCCTTGATAACTCGGGTTGAGGGGTTAGTACCTCAATCATCAGGGTAGTAGGGTGTGAGCATCCACCAACCAATCAATGGTTCCATACCTTGATAATGTAACGGCCCCATAAAGTTCCCAAAAATGTGTTTTGGAAGTGCCCGAAAATGTAATTTCCATATATCTCAAAATTCGTGTGTTGTTTCAAAAATCTGACTTCATATTCTTGTTCACGGGGTCAAAATTAAGGGGAAAATGGTCTAACCCTGATTTTAGAGTGAACAAATCACAATTTCAAATTTCAAAGTGACGAATTCCGCTGTGGTTAGCGCGTTGCAGGCCACGCGCCTCAGTGTGAAGAAGTGTTTAGGTTTTTATTTTGGTCCAAGACTTTTAAGTCATGGGCCTAAACCCTCCCATACGAGAAAATACCTATACTTAGCCATTTTTCACCCTCATATCATTCAAAACATTTCCAATACTCATTCAATCACTTAGCCAAATATTTTACTCCTAAACTCAAGTCTCAAAACTCATATGGATGTAAGGATTTCCTCTCAAGATTTTAGTGTCCATCCCTAATATTCATCAAGTTCATCTCTAAAGCTATGGTATGTGGATTTCTTTCATGGTTTCCTTTCACACATGATTCCAAAGCTCTCTTTTATTCAAAGTTGCATGATGTAAAGTTGATTTATTCATGGGTCTTATTCATTATGAAATTCACTGAACACTATGTTGGGGTTTATGAAATGGTGACTATTTTACTATGTTTTGGGCCATGAATCTAAGATCTAATGTGAGATTTGATGAAGGGTTTTGATGTATATTTCTTGAGGGTGTTACCAAGTATCTATTGATGGTTTTACATTAGATTTTCTAGCATGATAATACTATTGAATTGCATGGTTTTACACTAGCACTACACACCTGCCAAGTATTTGATAAAATGTCCAGTTTAGGGGTCTTGACAAATTGATGGTCCGATGCATGTCTTATGAGTTTAATGACTATATGATGATGAAAGGAATGAATATATGTGTTTAAAACATGTAAGACACCTATGGTATTGCAAGCATGAAGCTAAACCCTTTTAATAGACTATACCTCTTGTGAGCCAATTTATGTTAATATGAGGGCAATGTTTGATGATTATCTATTATTATGGTTGAATGGTTGGGCTCTCATGTTGTTATGTTCTTGAAAATTTTTGATGAGTTATTGAATTCTTATCTAAGGTTATGCTCTTGCAATTGTGTAGCCTACTAGAAGGATTTATGAACTATGCTATATGCTTTACCCTCTAGTGCTAGGCCAATTCCCACATGTAGAGGTTATGAACTATGTTATACACCTTACCCTCCTATGAATCAATGCTACTCACTTACTCATATCCAAATGTAGGGGTTATGAATTATGTTATACTCCTTACCCTCATGTTAGTTGAGGTTATGCCAGGTACACATGTAGGGGTTATGATCTATGCTACCTTTACCCTTATGTGCTATTCACTTACTCATTTCTACATGTAGGGATTATGAATTATGTTGTACTCCTTACCCTCAGGTACGATTTAGGGTTATACAATATACTCATATCAAAAGGGTTATGAATTATGTGGAATGCCTCACCCTCATATGCACACATGTAGGGGTTATGACCTATGCTACCTTTCTACCCTCATTTGCTATTCATTATCTCTTGCTTACATGTAGGGGTTATGAACTATGCTATCTCTTTACACTCATGTACTACGCATTACCTACTAGAAGGGGTTATGACTTATGCTATTTCACTAACCCTCTAGTATAAGGTATTTGGATGATACAATCATGGCATCTTATTGTGTTAGCAAGTTATGTAAGTATGATTATTCTCAAGCATGGTTTACTACAAGCATTGTTCATGCATGTCATGTTGCTAGTATACTATCTCTTGCTATGATTATGCATTTTGATTATGTTGCCTATCTTTTGTTGCATTGCATCCCACATATTTAGTACATTCTAATGTACTAACACATACTCTATGCATAGAACCCACATACCATAGCTTTTGGAGAAAGCTTGAAGAAGATTGGAGATGGAGACTTGAAGCTTGGTTGAATTCCTTATGATCCGGAGAGGGTTTGACACTTGAATCTTGAGAGAAATATAAGCATAAGTGTTTGAGTGAGTATTGAGGAATGTTTTGAATGATGTGAGGGTGAAAAATGACTAAGTATAGGTATTTTCACGTGTGGGAAGGCTTAGGCCCAAGACTTAAAAGTTTTTGACTGAACTTGAAAAACTGGACAGTATTTACACTGAGGCGCGTCGCGCCTACAGCGTGCTAACCTCACTGGAATTTGTCACATTGAAATTTAAAATTATGAATCGTTTGCTCTAAAATTGGGGTTAGACCCTTTTCCCCTAAGTTTGACCCTTTGAACAAGAATATGAAGTTGGATTTTCGATATCATGCACAAATTTTGAGATATATGGAAACTAAAATTCTAGGCACTTCCGAAGCACAATTTCAGGCACTTTTTGGGGTCATTACATGAATGATGCTCGAAGTAAAACATGCTTATACAAAACATATTATATGTGAAGGAAGAGACCGTCATCATAGACCAAGCAACTTACTACTTGGAATCCAAGGTGAACCACCCCTGGAGGTGATTGAGGTATCAACTCCTCAAATTTGTTTATGGGTTTACCACCTCCCATCCGAGGTGATTGAGGTATGAACCCCTCAATTTGGATGATGATTTCACCACCTCTCATCCAAGGCGATTGAGGTATCAACCCCTCAAATTGGTTGATTAGTGTATCACCTCTCATCTAAGCTGATTAAGGTATCAACCCCTCAATTTGGTTGATGAGTTTACCACCTCTCATCCAAGTCGATTGAGGTATCAACCCCTCTATTTGGTTATGGTCAACTTGCAACACTATAGATACCATTCATGAAAATAACACGTGTAGACATTCCTTTGATCATCATATATTTACTTAGTTCATCGGTCATGCAATAGATCATCAATGGCTCAAGAACCATAATCGGACATTTTATCAAACAATTGGCGGGTGCGCAATGTTAGTCACTAGTTTATGAATCTTAAATTCATAGCTCAAAACATGCTTATATAGTCACTAGCTTATGAAACCCTAACATAGTTTATAAACCAACTTTAGAATAAGAAATACCCATAAGTAATCAACATGAAAAAAATGCAGTTTAGGTAAAAAGGAAGGTGAGGCCCCATGGGTGAAAAGACCCAATGGTTAAAACCCACATACATTAGACCTTGAGTTTCTTGAAATTGAGTTGAGAAAGAATTAAAGCTTGGAATGGGGTCTTGGAATCCAAAACTTGTTCCTGAGTTTCCTAGAATTTGTATTGGGGTTTTGGTAGAGGCTTTTAGGAGGAATTGAGAGTGTATTCAAGTTGGAAGTGATGACTTGATCCTTTGAGATAGGTATAGAAGTCCAAAAAGATCATTATAATAAATGAAATTTATGAAAATGCCATTAATGAAACAGAGAGAAAAATCGACGAAGTGTCACCTCACTTGTTGTTACACGAATGGTGTGGCACTCCATGGGTCGTGTGGAGTGCCTGAGATGATACTTAGTTGAAAATTTGGAAATTGGGACACTCAGGAAATATCAATGCCATCATCACTATGACAGGAGGCTCAATGGGCCGTGTGGTGCTACACGGTCCATGTAGTAGCCTGTGGAGTTACACTTGGTGGGAAAAATCTGGGCAGGAGGCTCCACGCTGGGCCACACGACTCGTGAAGCTTGCCACGCCCAATGAAGATGGTCGTTACATTATACTTGGTCAGGAAAACTCCCTGTCACGCCAAGCTTGCCTCACTTGCACACCCTCACAGCTAGCCACACGGTCAGTGGCAAGCCACATCACCCATGCCACTTGTCGTGTCCCAACACTTAGATAAAAAATGGTTTTTTCATCCTAAAATAGTTCACATGGCTCGTCCAAAGCCTTTCTGTCCGTTGAAGTGCTCATGTGACATCACTGCACAAGAGGGTCTCACGAAAATAGTCATAACTCATTCATCCAAACTCGGAAAGTGCGTTGGAAAGCTATCTCAAAGGGGGTTCGTTTGACATTTTGTGGGTCGTGTAGTTCTTTGTATGCTGAATGTTATGCTCGCTTAAAGTTGACCTTGGTACAAACCAACACCCTAAACTCAATTCATAGGAAGTCTTACACTCGTCTAAGTACTAGAAGTTTCCCCACGACCCTAATACACTCCCCACCTAAAAAGTGAGGCTTGAAATATGGATACATAAGGACATGAGGTTACGAGGTGTCACAATATCTCCCAATTGGGAAGATTTATCCGCAAATGTAAAAGAAACATACACAAGGAAAGTAATCATGAAGATTTTAGCCCAACATGGATGCCCCAAATGCACTAAAACATTATTTTTAAAAAGCCGCAACATGAACATCAAAAATCACCACAATCTTGCCAACATAAACATGAATGCATGCAAATGACATAAGGGCTGAAGCTTAAGACTTGAAGTCATATGGGGAGACTTAATTTAGTACCTTAGTCTTGAGTAGAGTGGAAATAATTTGGATATCGCTTTTGCATGTTTGCCTAGGCTTCCTATGTGGCACTTTCAACTTTTTGATTCCTCCAAAGGACCTTAATGAAAGCTAATCCTTGTTCTTCAACCCCTTCACTTGTCTTTCTAAGATTTCTACAGGGACATCTTCATAAGTCAAATTCTCTTCAACATCAGCCACAACATCTAGAGGCACAATAGAACTTGGGTCACCCACAAACTTCCTCAATATAGACACATGGAAGACTAGATGTACCATATTCATTTCATTAAGAAACTCCAACTCACAGGCCACCTTACCTATCCTACTCACCACCCTATAGGGACACACAAATATAGGGATCAACTTATTTTTTTTATCAAAACGAACTACACGTTTCATGGGTGAGACCTTCAAATAAACCCAATCAGCAACCTTGAATTCAAGATCCCTTTTCCTCACATCCGCACAGGACTTTTGTCGACTTTGGGCGGTTTTCAATCTCTCCCTAATAATCCTTACTTTCTCCATGGCCTCCAGAACCAAATCCGGACCTAACAAGGCCATCCCCCCACCTCAAACCATCCAACCGGGGATTTACAATGCCTTCCATAAAGAGCCTTAAACAGAGCCATACCAATGCTTGAATGATAAATATTATTATAAGCAAACTCAATCAATGGAAGATGCCAACTACCCCTCAACTCCAATACACAAGCTCTAAGCATATCCTCAAGAGTTTGGATAATTCTTTCAGTTTGGACATCCGTTTGAGGGTGAAAGGTCGTACTAAGCGTAACCCTGGTACCAAGACCTCTTTGAAAGGACCTCCAAAAGTGTGAAGTAAATTGAGCACCACGATTCGATATGATAGACAAGGGCACCCCATGCAATCTCACCAACTCATAGATGTGCAATCTAGCATAGTCTTCAGTATAATATGTAGTCTTAACCAGTAGTAAATGACTTTGTCATCCTATCGACCACAATCCAAATAAAATCAAAACCCTTTCTAGCCTTACGTAACCAAACCACAAAATCCATATTAATTTCCTCCCACTTCCAAGTAGGAATATCTATGTCTTGGGCGACCTTTGATGTTCGGCTTTCACTTGTTGGCAGTTATGGCAACCGTACATAAACTTAGCAATGACTTTCTTCATACCTCCCAACTGATACACCTCTCTGAAATCCCTATACATCTTTGTAGAACCGATGTATAGGAAGAGTTATGACCCTCATCTAGGATTATATTTCTAAAGTCACCAACATTGGGTACATACAACCTACCTTGGCACCTGAGGGCACCATCTCCCCCTTAGGAGGAAACCTCACCTTATCCTCTCTCACTAAAGCCTTCAACTTTAACAAGGCATGGCCAAGATCATGCTTTGCCTTTACCTCCTTAACCAAAGAAAATTTAGAACTATCAACCACCACTACCCACCATTGTTGACCTCTTCAAACCTTACCCCTAATCTAGCCAACCGATGGACCTCCCTAGCCACCTCCATGCCACCATCATCAACATTAGCTAGGCTACCCATAGACACCCTACTCAAAGCATCAGCTACAACATTAGCCATACTCAGGTGGTAATGCACACTCATATCATAGTCCTTAAGAAGCTCTAACCACCTTCTTTGTCTCAAGTTAAGATCTTTTGTGTGAACACATATTAGAGGCTTTTACGTTCAGTAAACACATTGACATGCACCCTATAAAAAAATGATGCCAAATTTTTAAAGCAAATACCATGGCGGCCAATTCAAGATCATCAGTAGGGTAATTCTTTTCATGCACTTTGAGTTGTCTAGAAGCATAGGCTATCACCTTACCAATTTGCATCAAAACATAACCCAACCCAATACTTGAGGCATCACAATACACAGCAAACCCTTCTAGCCCTTCCGGTACTGACAAGATAGGAGCGGAGATATGCTTATCCGTCAAAGATTGGAAAGTCTTCTCACACTCATTGGTCCACACAAATTTAGCCTTCTTTTGGGTCAAGTTGGTCATTGGAGAAGCAATAGAAGAGAACTAATTCAAGAATCTCCGGTAATAACCCGCTAAGCCCAAGAAGCTTCTAATATCCGATGGGGTCAAAGGTATAGGCCAATTTCTAATTACTTCTGGCTTTTTAGGATCCACCTTAATACCATACTCCAACACCACATGACCTAGAAAGGAAACCACTTGCAACCAAAACTCACATTTCTCATATTTAGCATACTTCTCTTCCCTAAACCTTCGTAGCACCACCCTCAAATGACTTACATGCTCCTCCTCACTATGGAAAAGATGAAAATATCACAAATGAAGACCACAACAAACAAATCAATGTAGGTTTTAAAGACCCTATTCATAAGATCAATGAAGATAGCTAGTGCATTGGTCAACCAAAAAGATGTGACTATAAATTCATAATGCCCATACCTAGTCCAAAAGGTCGTGTTGGGAATGTCACGCTCCCTCACTTTCACTTCATGATATCCAGACCGAAGATCAATCTTAGAGAAGTGTCTATCCCCTTGAAGTTGGCCAAATAGATCGTCAATCCTTGGTAGAGGGTACTTATTCTTTTTGATAACCCTATTAAGTTGTCGGTAGTCAATATACATTCTAACAGAACCATCCGTCTTCTTTACAAATAACACTGGTGCACCCCAAGGTGATTGGTTTGGCCTAATAAAACCCTTCTACAACAAATCCTTCAATTGCTTCAACTCCTTTAACTCTGTCGGGGCCATATGGTAAGGGGGAAAAGAGATGGGTGGAGTATCGGGAAGGAGGTCTATACCGAGGTCTATTTCCGTTTAGGGAGGAATACTGGGAAGGTCATTTAAGAAGACATCAACAAACTCATTATCCACCGAAACCAACTCTATAGGAAAGACTTTAGACTTCACATCCCTAACCTTCACAATGATAGAGACACCCCTTAGAGATCAACCTTTAGGCATTAATGCAAGAACTTAACCTATCCTTGGATACCACATTATGACTCTTCCTCTCAAGAATGGGTTCATTGGGGAATTGGAATTTGACCCTACGGGTTATACAATCAATAGACGCATAGTATGCGTACAACCAATGCATCCCAAGAATAATGTAAAAATCTAAGATGTCCAACTCAACAAAGTCACATGGCAATATTTTATGCATAATGCAAACGGGACAATTTTTATAGACTCTTCTAGCTACAATAGATGCAACAACAGGAGTAGACACCTCATATGGCTCACACAATAGTAAAGGTTTAACATGAAACTTTTTGTCAACAAAGGGGGTAACAAAAGAAAGAGTGACACCCAGGTCTATCAATGCATACACATCAAAATCAAACACTTTTAACATACCGGTGACAATATCAAGTACCTCATCGACCCCTTGCCTCCCATGAAGAGCATAGAACTAATTATGCCTTAGGGCATCACCTTGTTTACCACCTCTTACCCTAGGAACTACATTTTCACCTTGTGGATAAACATCTCCACCTTGTTTTGATTACGAGGATAATCAATCCTCTTATGTCCCACTTCACCATAATCGAAACAGGCATTGGTGTCCCTCAAACATGGGCCTATATGACTCTTACCACATTTTGGACATATAGCACTGGGTGCCATACCATTATTACCTTGGACCCTTGGGTTGTCACTGGCAAACCTTCTATTAGGGGCATTAAAAGATCCTTGGCCTTGAGGAAACCAGCCACCCTTGGGACCTTGGAACTTACCAAGAAAATGGGCCCTCTTGGCCTCACCACTCCTTATTTTCCTAAGTTTCTCCCCCTCCAATTGTTCGGCACAGGTCATTAAGCTGGACAAATCCATGTCATTAATCAACATAGCGGCCCAACATTCCTCATTCACCAAATCAGATACACCCATCACAAACTTGTTCATTCTAGACCTCGGATTGACAACCAAGTGTGGAGCATATTTAGTGAACATGAGGGCATACTCCCTCTCACTTATTGACCCTTGCTCCAAATTCATGAACTCCGTTATTTTGGCTACCCTAAGCTCAAGAGAGAAGAACCGGATGAGAAAGGCTGCCTTAACTTCCTCCCATAAAATCCTATTGTTATTCCCCTTCTCCACTTTCAATTGGACATACCATATTTGAGCCACACCCTTAAGTTAGTATGTGCCAACTCCACCTTCTCTTCCAACCTAACACTTAAGATATCCAACACCTTGTATACCTAATCAATAAATGCTTGAGGGTCTTCATCCACTTTTGACCCTAGAACTCCGGTGGGTTCATCCTCATAAAGTCTCTCACCCTAGATCCTAGGTAGGAGAATGAGGGACTTGAGCCCCTTGATTGATTTCATTAGTCATGGCTTGAGCTAGCAAGGTGAGAGTATCCCAGAGCTCTCCATGAGCCTGTTGTTCTTCGAGTGTACGATCTCTTCTTCCTCTTATGTTAGGCATGATCTAAAAATGGCTATGAACATTTTTTTAGAGGGGGTAACCTTACCTAAATTCTATAGCAAGACATAGATCCAAAAGTAGGGAAACATTTCTTAAAATGCCTCAAAGCCTCTTATTCATCATTGTGGTGCATAACACAAGCATGAATAAGACTCTAATCAATGCGGTGTGTTGGATTCCAAGTACCATAAACAACCTAGTGCTCTGATACCATGTATGTCACGACCCGAACCTATGGCCTAGACTTGACACGACGAATGGAGAAATCCGAAGTGACCCCAACCAAGCCTCTTAGCATATCATTAGACATCCTTGGTTGCGGAAGAAATTGTACAACACTAAGAGATAGTAAAAAGGAAAAAAAGGGGCTAAGTGACATAGTTGATACCATAGATACATACAAAGTCAAAGTATATCATTAATACATCATAATGTTCCAACAACACCTCTAATACGTAGATAGGAGCAGGGGCCAAGACAATTTTCGGGCTCACCCTCATAGTCATAAGTTTCCAACATAATAAGAGTCAATAGAGAGAATAAATTCAAAGAAGCATATCCTCGGAGTTGAGGACTCACCAACTTGCTTTGGGAGATAGTACTAGCCACGTGGAGGAGGAAGATAGTCAAGTGGAGCTCTGGTCCCTACATGGTAATATCATATAGGAATAGAGTATGCATTAGTATGTTTGAATATACTAAGTATGTAGGATGCAATGGAACAATAGATAGGTAACATAGGCAAAATGCATAATCATAAGCAATGGAGAACATAATAACAATATGACATGCATGAATGATGCTTGAAGTAAAACATGCTTATATAGAAGATATTACATGTGTAGGAAGAGACCATCATCATAGACCAAGCAACTTAGTACTTGGAATTCAAGATGAGCTACCCCATGGAGGTGATTGAGGTATCAACCCCTTAATTTGGTTAATGGGTTTACCACCTCCCATCCAAGTTGATTGAGGTATCAACCCCCTCAATTTGGTTGATGAGTTTAGCACCTCTCATACAAGGTGATTGAGGTATCAACCCCTCAATTTGGTTGATGAGTTTACCACCTCTGATCTAAGGTAATTGAGGTATCAACCCCTCAATTTGGTTGATGAGTTTACCACCTCTCATCCAAGATGATTTAGGTATCAACCCTCAATTTTGTTATGGTCAACTTGCAACACTACAGATACCATTCATGAAAATAAGACGTATAGACATTCCTTTCATCATCATATATTTACTTAGTTCATAGGTCATGCAATAGATCATCAATGACTCAAGAATCCATAACCCGACATTTTATCAAACACTTGGCGGGTGTGCAATGTTAGTTCAAAATCATGCTATTCAAGAGTGAAATTATGTGAGAAAAGTAAATGTAAAACCATCCACAAACACTAAGTAATACCCTTATTCAAGATACATAAAATCCCCTCATCAAATCACATAATGGATCTTAGTTTCATAGCTCAAAACATGCTTAAATAGTCACTAGTTTATGAAACACCAACATTGTTTATAACTCAAATCCATAATAAGCAATACCCATAAGTAATCAACTTGAAAACATGCAATTTAGGTAAAAAGTAAGATGACGCACCATGGGTGAAAAGACCCAATAGTTAAAACCCACATACCTTAGACCTTGAGTTTCTTGAATTGAGTTGAGAAAGAATTGAAGCTTGTAATGGGTCTTGGAATCCAAAACTTGTTCTAGAGTTTCCTTAAATTTGTATTGGGGTTTTGGTAGAGGCTTTTGAGAGGATTTAAAAGTGTATTCATGTTGGAAGTGATGACTTGATACTTTTAAATAGGGTTTAGGTTTTTCGCGGTGGTTAAGATAGCATTAGCTGTCCAAAAAGATAATTCGAATAAATAAAATTTATGAAAATTCCATTAATGAAACAGAGAGAAAAATTGACAAAATATTACCCCACTTGAGGTAACAAGGGTCATATGGCACTCCACGCATCGTGTGTGATGATACTTACTAAAAAATTTGGATGTTGGGACACGTGGAAAAAATTAGAATCATAGTCACTTTGATGGGAGGCTTCACGGGCCGTGTGGTGCTACACGGTCAGTGTCGTGGTTCATTGAGTTACACTTGGTGGGAAAATATGTGAGCAGGAGGCTACATGCTAGGCAACATGACTCATGATGCTTTCCAACCCGTGAAGATGGCTATGGCACTACAACTTGGTCAAGAAAACTCCCTCTCATACCAACCTTACCTCACTTGCACACCCCCATGGCTAGCCACACAGTCAGTGGTAAGCCATATGACCCTTGCCACTTGCCGTGTCCCAACGCTTAGACCAAAAATTGTGTTTTCAAGCCCAAAATAATCCACACGGCTCGTTCAAATCCTTACTGTCCGTCCAAGTGCTCGTGTGACATATCTACACGGAAGGGTCTCACGAAAATGGTCATAACTCCTTCATCCGAAATTGGACTGGGGTGAAACCAAGTGCACTAGAAAACTAACTTAAAGTACTCTCATTAGACATGTAATGGGTCATCCATTTTTTTGTGTGCTAAAAGTTATGCTCATTTAAAGTTTACCTTGGCACAAACCAACACCCAAAACTCAATTCATAGAGAAGTCTTAAACTTGTCTAAGTACTAGAAGTTTCCTCATAACCCTAATGCACTCCCCACCTAAACAAATGAGGCTTGAAACATGGATACATAAGACCATGGAGTTACGGGGTGTCTTCGAGATCTTCCCAAGGGACAGAGACCTCTCATGCAGCTGAGATTTACAAAGGTTCGAGTGAGAGGAAGGCAGGTCGATATTTCAAAGGAGACGATCAACCTTGTACTATTTGGTCCCGAGTATGTATCCCCGAGATTGACAACTGAGTTTGATTATTAATTGGGGTAGGCTAGAACAACATTGATTTCAAAGGATTCGGTATAGAAGACTAAGTTTTTGAAATGGGTGGCCGGTCACATTGCAGAGTAAGGTCCAGAGACTTCTTGGCTCACCACACATACAAATCCTGTCATGACCCAAGCTAGGGCCTAGACACGGCTGGCAAATGGGGAACCTACCCCAAACAAGCCTTATAGCATATCATTGCACATCCTTGTTCGCGGAAGTAATTAAAATGACAATTAATGATAAGCTTAAACAAGGGAAAATTGGGACTATGGGAACATCGTTCATCATATCATAAGCAACAAGAGTCAATAGAGTCAAGGCTCATAACTTAGATACACCATATGTCCAACAACACTTCTACTACATAAAGATAAGAGCGAGGGACAAGACAAACCAACTGGGCTCACCCTCATAGTCAAAACAACATCAAAAGAGAGAAAGTCTTATTACATAACAATAGATCATAAGTAACGTCCTCGGAATAGAGGACTCACAAACAAGCGTGAGTGAAGTCATACTAGCTGCGTGGAGGAGGATGCTCAAGAGGGACTCAGGTTGCTACATGGCGATATCGTGTATGTAAGAGTATTCATTAGTACATTTGAATGTACTAATATGTGGGATGCAATGCAACAAGAGATAGGCATCATAATCATAATACATAATAATAATCATTAGGTAGCATAATGATAATATGGGATGTATAACCAACTTTTAAGTAAGTTATGCTTTGCAAATCATTTATCATACATAGATCATAATATAAGTGTACAAAGAAGCCTCAACCGACATAACATAAGACCTTTTGGAGACACCTTCCTTACGGGAGCCCATCCCCTTTCGAATTGAGTGACCTTCCTTACAGGATCCCGTCCATTTTCGGATTAAGTGGCCCTCCTTATGGGAGCCCATCCCTTTTTAGACTAAGCGACCTTTCTTATGGGATCCCATTCCTTTTCGGATTTAGTGGCCTTCTTTACAGGAGCCCGTCCCTCTTCGGATTAAGTGGCCTTTCTTACGGGAGCACGTCCCTTTTCGGATTAACCATTTCATAGAACTAGCTCATAAAAACATTATACTTAAATAATCATTTTATCATCATATAATCATCGTAACATCATTCAACTCATAAGACATGCATTGGACCTGCAATTCCTCAAGAAACCATCACCAGACATTTTATCAAACACTTGGCGGGTGTGAAATGGTAGTATAAGACCATGCAATTTAGAGATTAGATCATGCAAATAAATTCATAATAAAACCATCAGTCAATACCTTTCAACATCCTCAAGCAATATACATCAAAACCCCTCATCAAATCCAACATTAGATCCAAGATTTGAAGCTCAAAACATGCTAAAACAAC